>UCOH01011936.1:0-207761 GCA_900474275.1 Synergus japonicus | reverse complement strand
CTTAGAAGAGGGCTTAGGTCACTTTTCGGCGACACGTGCAGTTCAAGTGTGATGCATGATTGGTCGAATGATCATAAAATAATTAGAATAGGGCTGCGCACTAGATTTTGGGGATGCGCGAGGGCCTCAGGAGCTCACTTCGATTTAGGATCTAGATCAGATTTCGATCCACCTCCGACACTTGAACCACGCTTCTATGGCTCTTGAATTTGTATTAACTTTCGACTTAGAATATTTTTGCCAATCTGACATTATTGTAAAGATCAATTCAATTCGGTAATAAAATATTTTTATTTCGAGATTTTAAGATTCGACACATAACGAATAAATTATCCAATTATTTGAACAAGATTTACAGTGTTTTACTGAGTTTAATTGATACCTAATTTATTTCCCAATTTAATTCGACTAGAGACAACTGCCGGATAGACGACAATAGAATAATTCGACATCTCCAACTCGAGCGAAAAGGCTCTTTAGCCTTTGAATGGTGTTAAAGAACCCGAATTTAAATTTTCCTTTTGAATTTATTTAACCTTTTTTAAATTTCGCGGTTGTTTTAATTCAGGAACGTCACAAGACCATTCGAGTAGTGCCATCTCTTTGATATCTTACGAACACCTCAGCAAGTTTGATATTTACATTCTCACGGAAGGTAAGTTTAATCTTACGACTTATATTTTACAGTATGTAAATAACTGTACTAATTAATTTCAGTAAAAACTCACCCATCATTCTGCAACCTGTTGTCAATGACTTGTGGAGCTACAGGTGCCGAAAGTTGTCTAACAAGCTCGTCCCTTTCCCTTTCTTTCTGTTGTATCGTTTCTTGAAGCCTCTGTTTCTGTTTTTGGTATTCTTTAAAAAGATCGCCATTGTAACTCTGTTCTAAGTTATCTCCAGTAGAATTCAGATGAGCAACAGGATCTGTGACTTTAGACACAACACCCGGCGGCTTATCAGCTAAGGAATCCCTTCTGGAACTTCTGGCTGTTGATAATGCAGGAGATTCTCGACCAGGCAATCTTCGTTCAGGTGTAGATGCTGCGGAAGGATTTGCCCTGCCCCCTGAAAACCCAAAACAAATATATAGACATTTTGCTAACAAGGAGAGTGATGTTCTGCAAGTGTGCAACAAGTTCCAATTTTTACTAACCATCCGGACTTTTCGACTGCCCTCTCGTCCTTGGTGGAATCTTAGGTTGCGCCGCATTAAGAGCCTCTTGTATAGAAGGAAGTTGTTGAAACTCAGCATAACTAGAGCTGAGGAAGACATCTCCTTCATTCTCAAACAATCTGTCAACACTAGTATTCATTAGTTTATTATTCTTAAACCCAGTGAGATGGAAGCTCGCAAAAGATGACCTAGACATTGGGTTGATGTCGCCAGTGGAAAGCGCCATCAAGGCCGCAGATGTAAGCATCGTATTCTTAGGACCTGGACTCCTCGGACCCAGACCCGCTTCCAAAGCTGGAACTAAACTTCTAGACATCATATCTGCTGCGGATCTGGGTCTAGTGAAGGGCATTGCACTATGGGGGAAGGTTTTTGGTTTAATAGGCGTAATCAGCATGTGTTCAGTCCACGAAGTTTCAAGCGAAGGTCTCTCCAGACGTTCCACGTCAACGTTCAGAGTCCTTTGTGCAAAAGGAACCGCGAAGGTCTCAGGTGGAATACTCTGCAGCCAGGAGAGCAAACTTAGGTCAGAGTCACTGAATCCGACAGAACCATCCAGCAGCCTTGAAAAACTCATTTCAACCTGTAGAAGAAATATTGGTATTAAAATTGTTCTAGTTTAAAGTATACATTTATTTTTTAATAATGAAACTGACCTGTTCACTTTCCTTAGAACCAGTAGCTTTCGCCTGACAGTAGTTGACGCACGATTCATAAAGAATACCCTTAATAATCAATTGAATTAGCCTATCATTTTTCGCTGAAGTAATAGGATGTGATGGATCCGAGCTTTTTCTATCACCAGGTAGAAATTTCTCCACCAGCGGATGCACCTCTCGGAAGCACTGCACTCTGGCATTACTAGGATTCCAGTCTTTGTACTGAAGATGATCAGTGAGACGAGGTAGAGTCAAAAGCAGGCAGAGACTACTGTACTCGTCTTTCGAGGGTGCGACTTTTTCAAGGTCATTGAGCACCTTGACAACTTCTTCCACAGCATTATCAACGCTGCCATTTGTCCCTGTGCCAATAACGTTCGCTTCTGACTTAATGCAAAGTAGTTCTACATATTTGTGTCTCATTATCGAGTAGGTAAATTTTCGCATATCGAAATCCGGCAGGGCTTCCAGTGGTTGAATAAACTCAAGCACATCATCCCACTGGCCATCGAGGATAAGCTGACGCAGAAAAAGGACATCGTCACTGAATTGACCATTTATCACGCCGGTCTCACGTTCTAAGGATAATTGCGAGATGTGTAGATCTCGACTGTGTAAGAACTCCAAGGTAAGTCGCACCACGTCTTCCTCGCGCAGCGTTAGGTGCGCTGCTGGCATCACGTATCGTATACGCAACCTGGAACAAATTTAATTTCATCAGTAAATGCTTTTCTTATAGTGAAAAGTCGTTTTTAAAGTTTTATATTTTCTATCTCGTAGAACATTTCTTCCTTGAAAAAAATCCTAATTCGAAATTGGATTCTTTTCTCAGAACTATAAAAACATCTACTGCTGGATTCGAAAGAAGCTCAAAAAATAATTAACTAGTCCTGAGAGAGTAAAGACCGACGGAAATTTGAAAACAAACTTGTAAAATATATCAGAAACTTTTTTCGACTAGGAAAAGTTCTCAGGTTAGTCTTTTCGACAAATGATTGATGTCATCTCTTTAAACAAACTGCGAGGTACTTTAAACTTGATCGAGCGACTCCAAGTACTCAATTGACATAAACTGAATTTATTGAGGGTATCGAACAGGATAAGAACTGAGAGATTTCCATGTCATTGAATTTCAAAATGCGTCCTATTATGCTACATTACTCTTATAGAAAAGTATATTTATGTAATTTTTTAGAAATGAATGAATAAAATGATATTCCCAAGCAAAATCATTTTTGTGTTAAAAAGTTCTTAACTAAATAAAGAAAATAAACCAGTTTTTGATTTTTATGTTCTTTATGAAGCATGTTTATAAAACTTGTTTTACATGATGAATTATATATAAATCCCAACTTCATTCGATTTAATTCATTATCAAATATGTGAACTCGCCATTGCGAAACGTCAACTGAGGTATGCATTTGAAGAATGTATAAAAAGCTTTTGAAAGTTCATTGCACCTGAGACTCAACGTACCGCCGACGTGTTCTGATTATCATGAAAAAAGTAGGTCCATTATTGAATCAAAATAAATATGAACGAAAAAAGTTGATATAATCAGTTATCTTTTGAAAAATTTATATTACAGAAGGTACAAAATGTAGATTTAAGAAAAATTTAGAAAAAAATACGTATAGAAACATTTTTACTTTTTTTTCTGCCATTCCCGATAAATAATGAAAAATTGGTTTTATATTTAAAAAATATACATAACGTACGCTGAAATAACGTTCAATTGTAAATTGAATTCCGTTCAGGATTTTGTCAATACAATATGTATGTAATTGCTTTAGACGAACTTCTCTCGGTCTATTTGAATTGATTGAATAATTCAGAATAGATTGGATTTTAGTCACCACAAAAAGTAATTCATAGCTAGTATCTATAAAACGGCAAAAATCACTTAAAAATTTACCTAAAACTTGTTTCAATGCACTAAATTTTCAGAAATTGTTCTTCTAAATCAGAATTTGAAAAATTAATGAGGTATTTAATTTAATGTGAGCTCTAATAATAACTTAGGTAAAAAAAATGTTACACAAAAAATTCAGCAAGCTTTCGTCACATTCCATCGGATTGAGAGAAAAAAATTCGCTAAATGTATAAAATTTCAAAAAGAATGACGCAATCCGTAGTCAGCGCATTTTTAACAATTCTGACACATCTTCGATGAAAATAATTGTTTTTTCAAGAAACTTTTATAATCCTAAAATGTTTTAATTAACTTCAATTGATGGAAATTATGTACTTTTCACCAGTTCTTTTAATTCTGACATTTTTTACAAAAAATATTATCGAAAAATAGCTGATGCCTTAGCGAATAAGAGGGTCAGTTAGTTGGTCACTCGGCTCTAAAACTGCTAATTCAACAAAAATTGAACATGTTAAGATTCAAGCAGAACAACAAATTTCGTAAAAATGTGTCCTGGTGTTCGGAATGATTTCGCCATTCTTTATTCTACCGTGTGGAAAAAATTTGCTAAATGAATCAAATTTCACGAGGACTGAAACATCGTCAGCATTTTCAGCTAACCCATGAAGTCGTGAATTTGTATTCGAATCAGTTTTAGTTTCTCCTTTCACTGATTAACAATAACCATGGAGTTCAAGTTGCATTCACTGGTAATCAGATTTTTCAAATATAAAGCCTATTATCATCTTTTGCCAGAAGCAAAAAATACAAAAGACAAATTTAATCATTTTAATCAAACAATCATTTCTCACTTTTTATCATAGTGTTGTTTAAATAATTAAACCAAATTACTTGCAGTTTCTTGGAGCAGCTATTTTCTGGCTGAGCTGCGTGAATGGGCAAGTTTTACAACCAGGTTACAGTTATTATGACCAACCGCAAGTTATTCAGCCCTATTTTTACAATCCGTCACCAAGACAAACTGTCAAGATAGTCACATCGGATCCAAAATTATTGCAAATTTTTCAAAGGATGGATATGCAAGAATTACAAAACATGCTGTATCAAAAACTATATCCGTACTTGCAGGAGTACGGCATCCCTCCTGGTACCATACTTAATGTTGAAATTCAAAGTAGCCAACCACGAACCGTAGGAGGTTTCAATTCTTTACATTTGCCGAGTATTAGACCACCTAGCATAACGAATATCAGACCAAGCACTCTTCTAACTCCTGGACCCTATGGACTAAATGCATTGAGCATTGGAGGGATAGGATCATTGAAACCATCTCTACTTGGACGAGAAGCTGAATATTACCAGGTAAGCAAAAAATTAATTATACTTTTACTAATAATTAAGTTATTATCCGTTATTAATGCAAATTAAAAATTTCCTTTTCACTGACAAGGATTAAAACATTTGGAATCTGTTGATACTCCATGAAATCCCATCAAAAACCCTCTGAAATATGATTTTAATTCCTTGAATCTCTTGTCATATTTTTAAATTCCTTTGAATGACTTGAAATTATTTAAAACTCATAGAAATGCCTGGAAATCTTTCTGAATCCCTTAAAATCTCATATAATAACTTTATTATTATTTATTAATTAATTAAATAATTAGTAACGACTATCTTAAAATTGTACAATTTTTCGAGCAGTTTTTTTTGTTTAAATTTGATTTTGTTCAGGTAGGACGCCCTCAAACAAGATCAATTGATGATGCATGCATCACCGAGAGCATCGACAGAGCCTGTTCTGGGAGCGATGATTCCGCGAGCTCTTCCCTAAAAAGTTCTACCAAAAATGCCGATTTACACCAAATTAATGCTCGTGAAAATGACAAGAATCAGGGTGAGAAACAAAACTAGACATTTAGTTTAAATTGTTTTAAATTCCCTTTAAAAACGATAATCACCTATATTTTTTATTAGGAATGTGGAATGAGGATAATTTCAAAAATGCAGATGACCAGGAAATTAATGAAGAATTAACAAATAAATTTGTGAATGTCCTCCAAGGCGAAATTATTCACTTACTGCGAGATTCCTATAAGGACAATTCTAACAAATCCGATTTCTCAATAGACTCTGATCAACTGAAAAATATTTTAAAATCTCATTTAGGACTATACAGAAACCAGACTTCCAATCCAACTCGACCGGTAAGAACCATGTTAATTGTTACGATAGTAAATACTTTATTCTTTCTGGTCACCAGTTCCAAAAATTTTAAAGATTAATTCTTTAACCTTATTCCAGATAAATCCATATTCTGAAGGGATTTTCAACAATGGCTGGAATCCTAGGAGTGGAGATACTAATTCCCTGAATTCCAACAGCTGGTGGACAAATTCCTACAACTACCCGAACAATGGAAGAACTGGAAATACTAACTTCAATTATCCAGCTATGAACAACGGTCAAATTGGAAATCCCTATAATTTTCAACCTATGAACAACAAACAACCTGAAAATCCTAACTACAGTTATCAACCAATGTTCAATAATGGTCAACTAGACTATCCGGCCTACAAATATCCAACTGTGAATATGAATGGACAACCTGGAAATCCTAACTACAATTCTCCAGCTATGAACAGCAGTGGAAAACCCGGAAATGCTAGCTCAAGTTATCCACCTATAAACAATAAACAGCCTGGAAATTCGACTCAGGATCTCAAACCTATGAACAACACTGGATTACCTGTAAATCCCAACTACAAGCCTGGATTTCTCTACCCCAATCTACAGCCGTCTTCGAATTCTGGAAGACCAGATTTCGCGAATACATATCCTCAACATAATCCAAACAGTGGAATTAATTCTTCACCATACAACAACTATGGAACTTATCCGAATATTCCTTCTCAAACACCTGCAGTATATCCTGTTAATGTAGGCTTCCAATCAGGTACTAATCCGATTACAGTACCTCAAGTTCAAAATCTAAACGCCGGCTATTCTCAAGGTCGGTTAACTGTGAACGGAAATCCTAGTCCAATTTATGAATATCAAATGCCCGTGGCGAATTATATGCAAAATCCGCAAATTTATAATCCATACGCAGTATATAGTAGTTAAATGTACCCCTAATTCTTGTCAAACTTTTAATGTGTAAATCGACGACTTTTATTTATATTATCTCTCGTTAGATATCGGTATTTATATTTGTTCGTTTAATATTGTTTGAGATTATATTATTGTATTTTCTATAGAAATAGTCACCTTTTCTTTAATTTACAATTAGTATAAATGCTTATCTTATTCCGTCCATTCAGTTAGTATCTGCACCCACTTGACTTTGAATTAACAATGTCAGTTACGAAATTAGAGAAGACTATTGTCTCCCTAAATCTTAATTAATTAATAATCCTTTCTAACAAGTTTATGGTGCTAAAAATATAAAATTATAATATTTATTCCATTTCATTTAAATAGTATTAGTCTCGAAATGTAGTTTATAATATATTATCCGCATTTATTAAGTTATGTGAAAATGTATGAGTGTAAAAGTTCCATGTAGAGTGATTCACAATAAAGTTTAAGTAATAAATATTTTTCGTTTGAATCTGATCTTAAGGAGCTTAGAAGGATTTTTAAGGATTTCTAAGAATTTCAAAGGATTTAATAATTATTTGAGTTTAAAAATATTGCGAAGATTTAAATAAAGAGATATACAAAAATACAGAGATTTCATGGAATATCGAGGTGCTTCAATCCCTGATTTCCCTGACAAATGACCATCGTGGAATATTTTTAGGGAAAACAAATTTCTCATGCTATTTTTAAAAAATAAATAGCAGTGAGCATAACGAAAAGGTAAATTCGATTTACGACAAATTACTAAGCCAGTTAATAAACTTGAGCCAAACGACTTTTCCTTCCTTTGAATTTTTTCCAATTCCATCTTCCTTTCACTTGCTCTTGCTGCATCTTCTTACACAGATGTTCCTACTCAGACCTTTCTCATTTATTCTTCCTCATCACTACAAGCGGAACGAACGTGCAGAACTTAAAGGAGAATAAATACTAATAGAGCAATTCAACGACCAGTCTCTCATACTGCAGTCTACAGGTAAAGATTTTTCTCGAGATATAAAAGAACATGTGAAAGAAGCACTAGATAAACTTGCAAGGCTGTTTAGGAGATTGCAAATAGTATGAATGAAAGCAGAGATAAATCCAGAAAAATATTGAAAATTGAGTGACTTTTGTATCGAAATTCAATCAATATAGGTACAATATTAAAAAAATGATATTCACATTTGTATAGATCCAGTGACTGATTTGCTCATAATTTCTGCCAAGTGATTAGGACTGAGCCAAGAATCATGACTTTATCACTTAGACCGTGAAGATCGAAAAAGATAACAAGAAATTTGCGTTAAATGAAATAAACGTTCCAGACCTATTAACGAAAGACAATGCGCAATACAGTTTATAGCTTTAAAAGTTAACGCCTCACATCATGAAGAAGAATACTTCAAAAATAATTTATTTACCTATAGAATAAAATTATTGGAAATTACAATACTTTGTCAAGCTGAAAGTAACTATTCATTGAGACTTTGAGACTTCGATGACAAATCGAAGAAGTAAATACATCCGTCGGAAGTTACGAAATAGAAGCTAAGTTGTTACACGACGTTTATCATATTATCGTGGTCTGTTGATTCTGAATAGCCATTAAGGTCTAGGTATATGTAATTAGCCAGACATCAATCTAAAAACCGGATGTGGATAACTAAAGGCAAGGGTTGGGTTTTTGGACTTAGAAATTTCTTACACACTTCCTATATTCGGAAGATTCAAGAATCTTCTAGATTCCGTTTGAGAAGTATTTAGAAAAAAAAGGAACGAGAAAGAATTAGAGAATAAACTTTAAAAAATATATTTAAATTTAATGTTAAAGAGGTAAGGATTGTTAGACAGCTTTTATGTCCATTTTTATCTCTAAAACGCGAATCTCGCCAAGGCTCTCGAGAGTCAAAGAGCTTCCAAACTTTTAAAGTAAAAAGCAGAGACTAGAAAGAACACATTTTTTAAATTGAAATCACTCTTTCTATCTTTTTTGTTGAAAATATTCGAAAAATCTTCAACAGAATGTATTCTTCAATTTTTACAAAAAGTCTAGACTTTCCCACATTTTCTACAAAATTGGCAATTTGATTGAGGAAAATTAAGAGTTTACCAGAAAAGTCACGAGAGATTCCTAAACTCTCTACTAAATTATATATGCGGAATCTAGAACCGATCGTTAACCTGTTCATGGATCCCTAAGGCTTTTCAGAAGTCTTCGTTTCTATCTTCAACGAGCAGAATAGGGTAGAATTACCTCCAAAGAAGGTCATCATTAATTATTCAAAAAAGGAACATACGGGTATCTGCGAAACATCTCTTTATGATTTTTTATTCTAACATTTTTAGTGGGTATTTTTAAATAGTATCCATTATTTCTACTCATTCCCAGATCATTTTTTATTATTAAAAAACCTGGCCATATAGTAATTATTTAGAACAATGAAAGTATTCAAGTCAGGTACCTTTGACCTAACAAGTCGCTCGACAGCGACAGTATTCGTGGTCTGTTTACACGACGAGATGAGAATCGATTTTCCCTTCTTCTTTTTTCGCTAGACGAATGTATATATCTCTGCATCTATCTTTCTAATAATATTTTCATCGCAATGAAGATCAATTATAGTTAATAGTTATTTTGTTACCTATTACACCAAAGTTAATTTCTATATGAACTCAAAAAAAAAGAGTTAAGAAGTCGTTTTATTCTTCAGTATCTTAAAAAAGGTATTTAAAACATTTAGAAGAAAGATTTCTGCCTATGGTTTAATCTGGCAAAGTGGTTGCAAGGTGGTCAAGCATATGTCCTCATTTAGAAAAGGAGGCAACCGCAATAAATAATTCTATGTGATTGAGTCTGCTACTCCTCTCATTTATTTCCAAGTGCGAAATTAAAAATGCAAAGGATATAACGGAGTTAAAACTTAAGGTATACTAAAATATTATTAATAAGAATATAATAAAAACAGCAATTAGGAGGATAGAGTAGAATATAAATCAGAATGCCAGCATGAAATTGCAAGATGCTAAAAATATCCACGAACACAAAGTATCAAGACGACAATTAGAACTGCATCCCCCCGAATGATTAATTAAGATTCATGAGGCAAGTATACGACTGACAGTACATCTATCAACGATGATCTACAAGTTTTCAAAATTCTTTAAAAATAAAATGCAGGGTCACTTCAAGTTCAAATAAATAATTAAAAGCTAATTCAATTCAATTTAAATGGAAGTATTCAACTATCGTTTCGCGATTTGTATATAGTTATTTAAAAATTGCATCATGGGCTTTTTAATACGAACATGGTCTGACTGACAGAATAAGTATGCTTCTCTACAATGAAAGGAACGACAGTGTAATTTGTCAGCACGGACCCTATTGTAAAACATTGTTCATCCCCGTGGCCATTATTATTCGTCTGAGAAAGGCTCGCTTGCTCTGAAACCGCAATAAGCGTTTCGCCATGTAGTTATGGGGTAGATTAAAGGAAGATTAAACACGCTCGTGCCCACTGAACAATTTCCATATCAAGTATTATGTCTAGCGAACATAAACCATAACGATTTTTATTTCTCACCTTCGCAATTTTTTTAAAATTATTTTCAAAACTACAATAGATTCAACGGGTATAATATTAATTAATATTAAGAAAAAATAACTCGACATAATGTTTCGAAGAAATATGAAAGTTTAAAATTAGATAATAATGTCACCGCTTTCAATATTTTGGCGGAATATTCCACCGATCGATGTTTCAATTCTGTGTTTATAAATAACGATCCGTGTACCGTGAAAATTTGTTTAAACTTGAGAAAAAACGAATTATTATTACGAATTATTACGTATTATATTATTACAGATCCTTTTACTTAAAAAAATCTTTTTTGCATCGTCTCCTTGACGTTATGAAACTTCACGTTGTTGGCGCATGTTTGTCATATAAAACCACGCCTTTTAATATACTGACATGCGATCTTATAAATAATTGCTTTTTTTTATTTTCCAAGAAGAAACACCCCAATTTAAAAAATTAATGGTGATTTCTATTAATAGCAAATAAACTGTTTCTTCTTCCTAACTTCCGAAATTCCTTTTCTCTCTTCCAAAGTAACTAGTTGCATGTCATTTCTTATATCTAACAAATTGCTGGGATTAGAAATCACGCGGAGGATTTTATTCACAAAAGAGGAATGCATTCTTCAAATTTGACTTATAAGGAAAGATAAGCTTACTGGTATCCTTAAGGCCACATTTCCCGTTCAAAGAGTAGAACCTTGTAAGCAAAGTGACCTTTCTTTGAACTTGTCTCCACTTCATGTTACCTCAATATATCTCTTATGTAAACATTTTTGCGTGAAAATAACTGAGAAGAAAAACAAGAATTGCAACTATACAAGAACATAATTTTTAAAATTGCATTGCTCTCTCTTATAAGTATAGATATATATATACTTAGATTGCGATTTGAAAGCTAAAGCCAGTTTCTTAACGTCTGATTTTAAAAATCTGGGTTATAACCCAGATGTGATGATTTATAATTACATTTTATAGTCATTTCAACCGAGCAAAAAGTGACAGTAAAAATAAATCTTGCATCCTTATATCCATTTTGAATCTAAAAAAACATCTACTTGAAGTACTCGCAATCTCTTTGATCATCTTTAAATTTCACTCAACTTTCTTCTTCTTGCTTTTTATATTCAGCTTACAATGTCCATAAACACGAAAACTGAATTATTCAAATTGCCTATTGTATTTGTGCAAAATACGAATAGATCTGAGTAAGAAAATCTACTTTTTACGAAATTTCTAAATATTTATTTACGAAATCAGAAGTCTACGAATACTAAAATCCTAATACGAATTCTAAAAACATATTTATTGCAGCTATAAAATTCGCAGTAATCACAAAATAAGGAAAACACAAAGACAAATCACTCTGACTTATAAAATAAGGTATCAAGCGTCATTTGGTCGCAATTTAATGAAGAAATATAGCTCAATACTTGGAATTGTAATTGGATTGGATTGCATATTTTCCGAATTATCCGAATACAATTGAAAGCGATTGCAGGAAGATTAAATCGGAAGTAAAATCAGGCCATGAACTAGCAATGGAACCAGCACTCAGCAACTGGTTTGGAGCAACGTCCGTTCCGGACTGGGTGCTCATCCTAATTGAACGTATGTTCTTCAGGCATCGCAACGACTCCTAGGAAACTTCGGAAGAGACGTTCATATACGCTCATAAATGAATACTAAAATGCCTATGAAATCGTACATCGAGCATGTCGGGATTTAATGATTATTCAAAATAAGATTAAGATTAAAGAAGCGACATCCAACTTGCTACTTCTTCACTTTATCTAAGAGACATAGAAAAGGCTAATCCTCAACCATCTAATTATTATATCATCCAGGTTTTCAGCTATTTAGTATTTCAAGTGGTTAGAGATATATAATTGGCAATAATTTAGAAGGTCTCGATTACAGTAATTAAGTTCTGCTCGCTGGCAACTATCCTACTATTTTGTCACAAGAGAAAAATAAATCCTTATGAGACTTAAGTATATATTAAATTTAATAGTTCTCATGAAATTGAAATGCATAAGAATTTTTAAAATAAATTCTTATACTCTCCTTAATAATAATTACCCGTCATTATTGACATATATATGCAAAGAAAGAGAAAGGAGAAGATCGAGAGCGAATTTTTATCCAGAAAAGAATGATTGCATCCGAAAAACAGGTTTTTAAACAAATTTTCACGAAAAGTGGAACCGGACATCGTTCGGCCAATGCTCTTGCGAAGTAAAGATTAATGCATCAAGCAACCATTACCTCTCAACAAAGATTTCTCCGACCTTAAAAGAGACGATATAAAATGAATTCATGATAATTTTTTTTTTAATTAAGAAAATACACTAACAGGTGCAACAAATGATCATTTAATATTTATAAAAATTATCCTCACGAGAAAGTATTAACCACTACTTTTTGTCTCAAAATATTGTTCATGCGATCATACCTTCCAAGAGTATCTTTCGAAAAATCCTCAACGACTGCAACTTCTGATGACGTCACAACAACCATCGTAAGGGCAGTATCCCATATCTTGATCCTTATATAATATTAACACACGACACTAGAGATTTTTCCTACCTCTCACCACGACCTTCGTTTCTTTTGTTTATTTATGAGTACGAGAGCTGGTACGCTAACGAAGTGCAAGTTTATATCAAGATCTCTAATTAATAGGTCGTAGCACAGCGAATATATTAGCTGCAGCCTGAGACAAAGTCTAGCAGAGTGGAATTATCTTGAGTCACTCTCCAGCTTCTGACAACTTTCAATATTTATGAAGTCACTTCCCAAGTGTCACTCAGAGTTTCCTAGGTCAATTACAGTATCTATCGTCATGCGATCTTGAATTCCTAATGGTGAAGTAGCAAAAAGCGAAGATCTCAATCAGTCCCTCTATAATGTGGTTCAAATCTTGATTAATTTGCAATGAAAATAAAACTGTATAAAACAAACTTGTAATGGATAAAAGAGAACGAGAAAACAATATATCGTTCATTTGACCGTTCAAAACTTCTAGTACATATTCTTCTATAATAAAAACTAGTCTTACAAGTCTCAATTCGCAGCTGTGCACTTGCACTGAACGAACGTGATACTTTTGCCACTCACATAAGCTAATCCTGTCATTGGGCTTTGACTTCTACCGATTACTATTTTAGATTTTGCGGAGTGTTTTCTGTCTGATTGACGGAGAGCTTTTAAGCGAATGTTGTTTTGTTGGTGAGTTTTCGTTAAGTTAGGTGGAGGCGAAAGGTGTGTCAGAGCTATTTGGAGATTTAAAGCTAATTAGTACACGAAAGAGAATGCTTATAAAATTAAATTTTACTCATGAAAAACTGTAGTTAATTAAATAATTGTATTACTTTCGCGAAAACTGCACAATGTACTCAAACAAATTTAGTCTTGATTAATTGAGCAAAACACGAGACGATTGACTAAATGTCTATCTGTAGGCCATTCACGGGAGTTTTACTACGGTTTTAAATCAACAGACATTAAAAATTCACACAGAGCGCGAGAGTAACGTTTAATTCGACAGCGGTCTTGCGTGTGGCGCGTTTCAGGTCAATAAAAGTTGAGATACGACTTTTTAAATGGGATATGTGACCTGACTGCCCTGGTAAAACCGGTCCGAAAAAGCCCTTCAGGGCAGGTAGAAACAAGTGAAACAAGTCACAAAATCGCGAAGCCGGTGCACCGGTGCATCGACGACGCAACGCGACGATTCTGAGAGAGTGCGAGCAAGGTGGCTGCGCTCGGCCGCCCGCAGCACATTCACCTTGCTTCTCAATTACACCTATAAACCTACACAGGGCAGATTCTGCTCATCGCATAAATGTGTGCAGCACGTGAGCAAATGCACGTGTGTTTTCCCCCATGAGATTTCCACGTCCCTTCTATACATCTACACCGCGAACCAATGCCGACTGATTCCCCCCTTTCGAATTAGCTAGATAGCTATTATAGAAGTAGAAAAACCCCTCTTTTACTTCATCGACCTTCTCTATCTGTAGCGAATTCCCTTGGTTGGATCTTCAACGATATATTACCGGTAGCGACGGCCTTGATCTTCGCCTACAGACTACCTGCTAATGGTCCAAGTTCAAGCCAAGATTTATAGATGCATTGCAATGTCAGCTGTAGACTTTCGATTAAATTAAAAACTTTAACTTGGGATTTCACCTCTGATTTTAGAATTGCAATTGTCAACAAAAGTGGAAATGAAATTGACAATATAAATTGACTGTACACCTATGTAAGGTGGGTCCCAATTCCTGATCAGATAAGAATAATAAAATTTTTATATCATAGATTTTGCCAAAAAGTTTACGTTTTTATGGAAAATTAATTTTTCCTTTAATATTTGACTAATCCTCAGCAACTAGCAAACTTCCAAATTATTAACCAGATATAAGTCCATATCTTCAAAATTCCGTTTTGGGTCAATTATGAAAGATACAAATTTTGATTTATCATTGCAGAATATAGTTGATTCAGTCAAGAATAGCCAGGGATACCCGATGAAAAAAGGTATTCGTAAATTGCCCACCTTCAGTTAATTGAAAAGTCGAGATGCCCAATCACATAGGAATCGACGTATCTTGAATTATTGCAGGTTTGAGAGCTCAGACCAAGAAGTATTGACTAGTCATCGGTATCTGACAGTTTGAATGGATATCATCTTCAGCCTGCTCGACCTCTCTTAGATCCGATGAGAAGGTTACTTGAAATTGAAAATTTATCCGGTTAATTAAAGTTAATAGATTATAATAATAATAATAATAATAATAATAATAATAATAAATACATATAATAGAATCGAATTTATCCTACTTATAAGATTTTTTAATTTCCTTGCAAATAGAGCTATAAACTCTACTCCTAAAACGATTACGAGAAACGAGAACTAAACAGTCATCTATTATGTAAATAGAAACAAGGCCTGTGAGGATAATTAAATGACTATTAATCTTAAGATTGCACAGAATGTGGATGAGTCTTTTACCCTATCACAATTACCTGCACACCTCTGCCAGTCACACTCTAAATACGCCATTTAAATTGAATGAAATGTACGATTTAAATATTGCTCGCCTTCATGCGTATGTAGATTGATCCATTTTTAAATACAAATCAAATCGCATTTGTTTAATCCGAAACGGAAATTTAAAAAAACAGATCGTTCGTCAATCACTCATTCCAGGTATGCACGCCCAGTGTACACTGACTTTAAACAAAAAAAAATATAATGAGAGAAAATCTAGAAGAATCTGCCGACTTTCCAATTCTTGGCACATCCGTCGTATAGTTGATTTTATTTGAAATGTCAATTACCTAGATTTTTATTCACATGGAAATTCGTGATTAATATGATATAAGAACCCATTTTTGTGTTACAAATGTTTTAATCGAACGAGTGTGCGTTAATGTTGTGCCACATGCCAAACACGTGAAACCTACGCGCATAGGATAGTAATAAAATTGAATCAGTTTTACACAGTTATAAAGGAGTAATTAAAATATTTTCATGGTGTCTGTGCGGATCTCGATTAAAAGGGATGTCTATTTATTAATGTAAGCGAGTCAATTAACGGATTAACTAAACATCAATTACAAGTTTGTGATATGCTATGTGAATAAGATCCTTTACCTTCATCTGCATTGAAGTGAAACTTCCAACAGATAAAAAATCATACTAATATGTTATTGAAAAGCGGGTCGTTAGGACACAGTGCAATATTTGCAATTTCTATCAAGCCATTAATTCCTGCAATTGGGTTCTAATTACCAAGGAAGGCAAACTGAATTAAAAGAAACTTAATTAAACTATCTTAATTACTGCCAATGCCTAATTGGACCGAGATCCATTATGGACACCTTCGAGACATTTTACTTTACTTTCTAATGCAGTGGAGATGAAAAAGAATATATATATTTCAATCAATTTGTAAAATCGAAATTTCATTTTCGACCCTAAATATAACGAGCTTGAAAGTGAATGAATAAAAAGTACATAATTATAACAAATAAGGAATTGTAAAAATAAAATAAAATAACCTTTCAATATTAAAACTTGGAGGTAGTACTTATGTAAAGATAAATCTAAACATGTAACCGTTCAGTACCGTAAATGAGGCGATTAGATTTTTATGAGAAAAGGAGGAATTCTGATTTAAGCCAGTAAAATAACTTCTGAGAGTACGACGGATATTGATAATAGTTGATCTTTTCAAACTATGCTTCCTACAGAAAAAGTCGTAACGGTATTGGGCTATCTTTTCAGGAAACTCGTTTTTCGACCAGTTACCTTACGGGTTTTCGGTGAATAAAAGATTATATTGGCCCAACTGAAATTTAAATGTAAATCAGATAAATTCCAAGTTTACAAAAAATGATAAAAAAAAATATATATATAGAAGAAGAGAATTTGATAGTTTTTGAGTAGTGTAGAATACTAGTATAGTAGTTTCCAGAATAAATGAAGAGCGTTTATTGAAAAATAGTTTAGTTTGTAATATCTTAAATTGTTATGACAGAATCGTGCAATGCTCCTTAAATAATCGATTGCTAAGAATTCTTTTTTCAAAGACGGTAAGAGCAGAAAACTAGATTAACGAGATGATGTTGCGGTTTAATCGATCTTTCATCAGAATACCCATCAATCAATCTTAATTAGTGATCCGAACCTGAATAATTAATGTGCTACCATTTCTATTTATGTATGTATTTAGCATATGTCACAAGCGAGTTCCAGAGAAAACTTCCAAATTCAAAAATCGCCTAGAATCACGCGAAAACTATTTTTTAAGACACGAATATCGTGACAAGACAATCATGACTTTAGGACTATTATTCGGGAATAAATCAATAATTAATTATACATATAGTTTAGGTTGCCTTCAGAAGACATATAAATCTACCTCAAATCATTTAAATTACATAAGCATTAAGGCATGATCAATAATTAAATTCATATAATTGATTTAAATCTGGACTTCTAATCACGAATCTCAATTTGAAATATTAAAATAAAAAAATACTTTCTGCCCACTTATACCCATCATGGAAGTTCAAATTGAATATTTTGTAACTGTCAGAAAAAGAATAATTTTATTCCAATAAATTATACCACGAAAAAAAAGAATATTATTACCGTTGGTTTATTTCAAACCAGAGAAATAACAAAACTCTAAATAATTCTCGTAAATTAAGAAAAGAAATATATCTTAAAGGACTCCATGTACCAAATTTCTCTTAATTTTTTCAGAATGGATATAAATAATTTGCGGAAAAAAATCTATGTGTGAATGAGTTTTATAAACAAAAATAACTTTTTGCTGTCATTCGACGATAATAAAGATTTGTAATTGTAAGCATTAAAATATTTAGAAAACGTATCATTTTGTAACGCGGACTGTAAACTTCATACGCAAAAATTTATGTAAACAATCCTCAATATAAAAAATACTTAATAACCGCCTAATGTGTCCAGCTGCAGCAGACGCAATTTGAAATGCAAGAGCAAACTGTCAACGCTTTAGAGAGCAAATTAAGGGTTAGGTTGAGGTTATTATTTTCTGCTCAATATTCTGCGGAGCACGAAAAGGATGAAAAGGATGAAAAGTAAAATAATATGACTCACTCACCAATGACATGTAGGGTATGTTGTGGTCTAAATTCCTCAAAAAATATTGATTCTTTCCCTGAATCTAAGCGCTTATATCAAGAGTAAATATTTCAAAACTAAGGCACGTCGAACGTTAATTCAGGAAAGAAAAAGAAGCTCAGCATCAAAACTACCTTAGGACAACAATTTTCAGGGCTAAGGAATACATGCCGGCTATTATTTTCCTTGAAAAAGTGGAAAATTAAGGATATTGACAGAGTGACAAAAGGAGCAGAAGAAGAAGAGAGTGATCTGAAAATGTGCGTGGGAGATTGAACATACTTTTATGACACAGGTTTGCACTTTTCCCGCCGTTCCAGGTTTGCCTGACACACAGGTATTTGTCTCAGGCGTGAGAATTATGTAACTTTTGTTGTACGACTTGTAAATAAATGCTACTTACCGCTGATCGTAACGAAAAACGTCAGGATCGCGCACACACAGCAGCACTGAAATCACTGATACTGATCCCAATGTGACGTCACATGTCATATGGTGGGGGGTCGACTGTCAGGAAGGTTAGTCTCAAACCATATGTGAAATTAATGAAAATAATTTTTCAGATTAAAAGTACGTCATAAATTTATTAACAAGTATATTCTATAAGTGAACAATTCATTCCCGCTTATTTTGAGTACCCACTTGTCGCTTGACATACTTTTAATTTTTTAATATAAAATAAAATGTCATAAATTTGTAGGTTATTTGGCCGTTTGATTTGTGTTGATAACTCCATACGCAAGAAAAATCGATGCTATCTAGATAACGGTCGACGAATCAGAGTCAAGGAAATTTGAATGGCGCGAAATTCAAAAGTTGATATATTTTTTTTATTTTTAAACTAAATTATATTAAACTAGCTTTATTAATACTGTTATACGTCTATCTTTAAATATAATGGAAAATAATAAGTATAAGTTGTTTCAATAAGAATAATATTTACTAAAAGAGTAGACATTGAGAGAATAAAAAATCTCAAATATTTATATCACATCAATCAATTGTACAAAAATAGTACATAGAAATTTTCATTAATACAACGAAATTGTATTTAATTTTGCAGGATACTGTTCTTCGAGTTGTCGAAATTCAAAAGCACAGTGATTTCGATCCTTCTTCATATCGATCTCATTATACAAAATTGAAAGTAGGTATAATATGTTTTTAACTCGTCCGAAAGCTTCAGTTTTATTGAAATGTGCTTTAGCCTTAAGAAGAGCTTTAATGGCATCTAAGATCGCTTTATCACGCTTCAAATTAGGTGACGGTGGAGCAACAGCTACTAAGCATTTAGCTCGCAAAACTAAAGCTCTTCCTTGATCATAGAGTCCTCCTTGAGTCAAGATTTGAACGATCGCTTCATCAACGAGTTTCGATGCTTGGTACGGCATTCCCATGGAAAGCTGAGTATAAAAAAAAACGAATATTTTTACTAACAGATAAACAATATTTCTAAGCGAATCATTTAGAAATACTAATAATAATTTAACTTCAATAGTACCTGTATATTTGCCAGGTGCATTTTGACAAGAGCTGAGTAGTACGATAAATGATTCCTCACGGCAATTTCAAGTGCTGAGTTCAAAAGAACAATAGAATTACAACCAGCAATGCTAGATCCCAAGTGTATGGAAGCGCAGGTTATTTGACTAGAAAGAAGCATGGCACGCACGCGATTTTGTGCAGTTACTCCTTTCATATATTCTATGCTATTTACAATTTCCAGTCCTTTTGGAAAATCCCCCTTTGCTAAACATACCTCCGCTTGTCTGAAATAAAAAATGATTTTGTGAATTCAAGACTACATTCTCAGGTATTTTAATTCTGCGAAGTTTATTACCTGAATTTACTTTCTAGTGGATCCAAACTAACGATTTGAGTCGCTATGGCTTCTGCTTCTCTCCATTTCTCGCTTTTCATCATCTGAGTAAAATCGTAAAGTTGTTCGCTCAACATCCACACCTTGTTACTTGGTTCGTTAGGAAATCTCTCTTTGGCGTGATCTAATACAACACTCGCTAAATTATATTCACCAAATTCAACCATTATATTTGCGATGTTAACAACTGCTTGGCATGTCGAGGGTCCATTAAACATTTGTTGTTTCTTTTCACCTGTGTTGTGTAAAAGCAAGAGTTGTGAGCATATAGATGACATTTCAGTTTTACCGTAATACGCCCACAAAGCTGACTTTTCAGTTAAAGTCATAGACATGAGATCAATCATCGAGTGCTGACAGTTGACGATATCAGATTTCATGAGAGTCTGTAAAAGAATTTTTAATTTCTATAGAAATATTTCTACATTTTTCTTTAAAAAGTGTTAAATAATATCTTTTCAGTACCTCGAAAACATGTTGAGGATTTTCTCCCTCCATTGTTGAGTTATGAGCAGACGCTATAAGACCTAAGCTTATTGTATGTGAAATTCCTAACATGCATGCTTTTCCAACAGATCTTTCTATTAAAGGACCTCTGTAATATTAAAATTCGTTCTTGAAATACAACCAATCACTGCTACTACTAGTTATTATTTTTGTTAACAATATAAATAATCTTACTTCTTCTCATCAGTTAGATGATACATCCATGCATGAGCGAGTTGAAGACAAACATTGTCTCCAGCCTCTTGAGCCATCATAATCGCCTCTTTCAAAGCAGCTCGTGCTACATCTCTGGAAATAATAAAAATGAAAGGTTTAATGGAAATTTAAATATGAATTAATTAATTTTAATTAGAAAATTACTTGTGATTAAATTGTGCGTGAAGAGCTGCTAGATTTAAAGCAGCATATCTGAAGGTGCGCGATCTGTCGTCTGATGTTGATCGATTTTCCAAAGGTGCTAATCTATCGAAACAATGATAAAGACTGTCCAAAGCACCACAGTATTCATTCACACGCAAACAATTCAAATAACTTAAATAGTGCTGAAAAAGAGGTATCATTTGTATTTTAATTTAAAGTAAACATCAGAGTATATAATATGAAACTTTAAAATCAGAAATAAATTTAAATGATAAAAAATCTTACAGCTTCAGCATAGTAAGGACTGCAAGTCAAAAGTTCTCGCACAAGAGCTTGAAGTTCAGCTGGCGGAAGAGCTTTATGTTCATCTGTTTGCAAAGCGTGAGCTTGTTGTGCAACCAGAAGCTCTGCTTGTCTTCCTCCCCATATATGTTTATTCCTGTTAGAATTAATATTAATTGTACATTAAATAAGGAATCTTTCAGGTCAATATTTGGAGAGATTATCATTAATTGAAATCCAAAAACCTTATTTCGTTAACAAAAAATAGTACAAAATTCAATACTTACTTCCGAGAAAATGGTTCCTCGATTTTCAAGTCTAAAGAATTTTCACAGTCATTCTTGACTCTATTCTTAATGTATTCTTTCAAAGATTCATAAAGTAAAACTACTTGATAGAAAGTCAGTCTCTCAAATAAAATTATTATTCTACGAACGTATAATCCAAGAACCGAATTTTTATTTAACAGGGGTTGGGCTAAGGAATGATCCAAAGCTGGTTTTGTTAATTTCCCGAGATTTTCAAAGAGATCTAAAAGTGTCATGACACCATTATCGTTCAATGATTGCAATTCATTTTCTAGTGCATGTGCAAATTGTTGAAGAACGAATTCTGAGGAATAAAGTAAACTTAAAAGCGGCCTTAGGTCCATATCTGGAGACTGAAATGTTCAAGGTTTTTGCTTATTAATTAAAATGATAAATACTTAGTTATAAAAGAACATAAATATAAAGTAAAGTATATAGTTACTTGAATTAATTTTAAAGCAGCTATGCAGAAATCTCGTCTTTCCACAATCTCTGTAAATAACATTCAAGATTGTTTACACAGAAAAAAATATAAAAGTATTTGAAAAAAGAAAGATATATCACTACCTTTTGCACTTTCATCGCAGTAAATATTAATGAACATAACAATCGCTATTTTATAAGGTGTTAAAGTTTCTCTTTGAGTTTTTTTGGCTGTGCCTTCAATACTCAGTACTTCTTTATTCATTTTTTTATTTTAGAGTTTGCATATTCTTAAAACAATAACTATATTACAATTTTTATCAATTAAGGCAACATTTTTAGAATGTTTTCCTTTTCTTAAATGTTTAGAGAGAAACACATATTATAAAGTTTGTGTCTAATGTTTTCACATAAACCCTTCTATAATTTAATTAATAACTTCATTAAATAATAATTATGTAAACCGTTTTTGTATTAATCAAAATAATTTTTTGAGGTTAGAATGTAAACGTTAAACGACATAAACGAAAACATACACTGGTATACATATATACACTCGACCTTCACAATATCGTCCTTCACAACATCCACTTGTTCGCAATATCATCCTATTTTCTTTCACAATAATAACCTGCATGGTTCTACAATCTCACCGATACCACTTCGCATGCGTTGCGCTCCGGGATCTGATTGGTTTCTATTGGCGCGCAGATTAAAGTGGTAAAAAATATTCTTTTTATTTTTTATTATAAATAATTGCATCTCAACTTATAAAAATGTCTCTTAGATGGAAATTAATTAATCTTGGTAAAAATAAATATTAATTAAATATATATTTTGTAAATAAAGAATATCGTATGTTACTCACTTGAATATGCATTTAATTAATTTTTATTAAAATTTATTAATTTTGATTTATTGAATATTTTTATAAGTTGAAATGCTATTTTTTTAATCAGGTACCTTCTTCTTTGAAAAATGATACACTTTAATAGTTTAACACTTATCATACATTTAACCTATACAATACATACGCTTTTGACATTTCATATTTTTCCGCTATAGACGCAATACGCATGCGCAATGGATGTGACATTTAGGAAAAGGAATTTGGTCGATATTGCGAAAGACTCTGGCACGGATTAGGATGATATTGTGAAGTTCGAGTGTATGTATAATCACATACCATGAAATTGCATAGTTCACTATTTTTTCACTAGGTGGCATCGTGGCTTTTATAAAACGCGCGCTAATTTAAAATTTAAAAATTTGGAAAATAAATTATTTTAATATTCGAAAGAAGATTTAAGATTAGGAAATAACAAATCAAGGCAATAAACCTTATTAAATCTTTCGGAATCATCTGAAATTCTATAAATTTAGTTTATATCTCATATCAATATTTTGGCACGTATTTTTCTTAAATAAAAATCAATCATGATGCATTTTTGACCTTTTCATTATTATACTTTTTATTTTCTACATTAAATTACATTTAAATCTACATAATATGTACATGCAACATATAAAATTAAAATGAAATAAAATTGAAAACTGATGTTCATATAGGTAGGCACTATAAGTCTGATTGTATTTTCTACCAATGTATGTGTATATATATATATATGTTTGTTTTTCAGAATACGAGTGATCAGATTTAGATATTATGCAAATTGAATATATTATCAGCATTTGGAAAGTAAAAACATATATTTTAATAAAGGTTTACTTGATGATTCTATAATCTGAATTTGTTTGAAATCTATATAGTATATACATCATGTTACTTCAGAAAAGTAAATATTGCTTATAGCAACAAACAATAATATTTTATAAGTACCAGCATAATATAAAGTGAGGTATTCAATGTAATTTATTTAAAAAATTTAAATGTCTAAAATAATGTTCATCGTATTAAAAGCTATGAATTTGAGAAAAACAGGTTTCAATTGTCTACTTATACTGATTGCAAGCGTGAATTGTATGATTGACACTGTGTTACTCATTCTTTTATTAAAAATTGATGCCTCGAAATGGTGTTGATAGCTCTATTTGTTTAAAAAATCTTTCATATTATACATACTATCAACCATAGTTACCCCTTAAAGAAAAATTCAGTCTTTGAGTACTATTAACTTAGGAGCGTTAATCTGAACCAGAGACGTGGCCATTAGTTAGTTTTTGACTGTTCGTCTTAGGTTTAGATAGATGGGATTTCAATTTTCCCACGCTAGCTAATATTAATCCTAAAAATGGTGGAGACGGTTTCAGAGGTCGTGATAAATATTCTGGATGATATTGCGTTGCAACGTAATAACAGTGACCTTCCAGTTCGACGATTTCCATTCTCTCCGAAGTTTCGTCGTGACCAACAAACTTCATGCCAGCAGCTTCTAAATCATTTACATATTTTGGGTTGATCTCATATCGATGACGATGACGTTCTTCCACGCTATCCTTGTTTTCATATAATTGCTTTATTACAGAATTTTCTCCCGTGAAACGAGTCAATCTTTTTCCTAGCCTCATTGTTCCACCCATTTGTCCTGAGTTGTGCTCTGGCATGTCGATAACAACAGGATTCTCAGTCTCACTATCGAATTCAGTGCTATTAGCATTACTGAGATTTAGAACGTTGCGTGAAAATTCAATAACCGCAGCTTGCATCCCCAAGCATATTCCTAGGAACGGTTTGTTGTTTGTTCTGCACCATTTGCAAGCTTCTATTTTTCCCTCCATTCCTCTCTTTCCAAACCCTCCTGGCACGATGACCCCACTGAAATATTAAACATTTATTAAAACATCTTAGATACCACAAGAAAGGACTTTGCAAAGACGTTTGAAAAAGTTGATCTTGGTGTTGTAATTTTAAAGAAATACTTACTCGCTTTTGCACAACTGTTGCCAAGCTTCATAATAGGTTACGGGATCAGATTGCAACTTCGCTTTTTCTAAATTGCAGGCTTCGATGTACTAAAAAAGAACAGACAGAAACATTTTTGTATTAAAAAAATGCTCATCAAATGTTCAATCAGTTAAGTTGTTCTCAATCTAATAAGATTTATTACATACCTTCAAATTTAACTTGTATTTTACTTCTATAGAAGCATGCTGTAATGCCTTTGTTACAGAAGCATATGAATCTTCAAGCTTTGTGTATTTACCAACTAAAGCAATAACAACTTCTTCTCTCAAGTGTTCAATACATTCGGAGAGTTCACGCCATGTTTGCATAAAAGTACTTGGTGATGGAATTTTAATATTCAACTGTAATCTATCACTCAGAAAAGGTATGACACCTTGTGCTTCCATTAGAAGAGGAACCCGATAAATGGAAGAAAGATCGTGAATCGTTATGACCTGAAATAATTTATGTAAAAGTTAATTTTATGCACATAAATCAATATTAAAAGTTCATAAATATATAAGAGATCACGAGAAACTTTAAAGTACTGGTAAGTATACCTGTTCTGGTGGAACGTGACAGAAGTTAGAAATTTTATCTTTAATGGCGTCACCGATTGGGTTCTCAGAACGACATATAATAAGATCTGGTGATAAACCGAGACCACGTAATTCTCTAACACTGGATTGAGTAGGCTTCGTTTTTGGTTCTCCAGTAGAGCGTGGCTAAAATTAAGTAACTCAATTTATCTCTTAGTTACTAACTTACTATAACTGATTATAAGTCATGTATCTATAATATGTATTCATATTTTATTGACATAAGAGAACTCTAATCCAGGTTTTCAATAAACACTAAACTAAACTAATTTGTATGTAAATAAAAGTTACGTCCTCGGAATTACTGAGGCTAAAAATAAGAATCTTCGTTGGCTGAAGTTCAGGGTCGAAAATATCTTTAAAAGCATGTATGTTTTACTAGATACCTGTGGTACAAGCGACACGTGCGCACAGCAGAAATTCTCTTTTTTTACTCGAAATTGAAATTGTCTGAATGCTTCCACAAATGGCATTCCCTCAATATCTCCAATAGTCCCACCAAGCTCGATAATACAAACCTTGAATATTTAAAAATGACATTACAATGTATGTTATATTTTAACTTATTCAAATTATAAATTATTAAAAATAATATTTAGTCAGTTATACCTCTGGTGTGATGTCATTCTCGGAAACCGATTGATTAGCAACTCTTTCGACCCATTCCTGGATAGCATCCGTAATGTGCGGAACAACTATAACAGTTTATTAATTATAGTACAAATTCTATATTTTTTATGAATAATTGATTGTATTTTACATACCTTGTACAGTTTTTCCTAAGTATTCACCACGTCTCTCTTTTTCAATAACTGACTGGTAGATTTTACCGGTTGTAATATTATTATCTTTATGTAGAGTAACATCTAAAAATCTTTCATAATTCCCTAAGTCCAGATCTACTTCTCCACCATCATCGAGAACATATACTTCACCTGAAATAGATTTTTAAAATATATTTATTGAGTAGAAATTCGCAGGGCTAAAAAACATATTTTGAGCGAGAGGAACTGAAGAAATGAGACGAGTCAGACGAGGGAGCCCCCGGCACCCCCGATGATCATTACAGGCCGCTATCATTTCCGGTTGGCGCGCTATTTAAATTTTATTTTTTTGTTTCATATGGACCGAAAGTAAGGACTCTTCAAAGATGGTGAACATCTCCCCCCTAAGGGTGGCGTCCCATGGATCCGGAATGCGTTGCGTTTTTGCGCACAACCATGAGACTGAGAGAGATACACTAATATTACTATCTCTTTCACTTTCATGATTTTGCGCAAAAAACACAACGAATTCCGGATTCAAGAGACGCGGCCGTAACCCTGCGCTGACAGGGCTAGCGTAGTACCCTCTATTCCTGTCCATGTGTGCTCAAGTCTCAAGGTCATCAAGGTACTGAACAACTTCAATTTCCCTCCGAGCCGAGGCTGAATAATTCAGCAATCACCATTATCTTTTCACAACTCCCTTGAGTACTGAAGGTGATATATGTATAGTTTTGGTAAGAATTAAAGAAAAATGAAATAAATACAATAAAAACTTGTTATTTGTATAGTTATGTAGATGAAGTGATCATATAATATAATATTATATTTTCCCATAAATTCTCAAATCATCGGTATTGTATCGATGGAAGCCACCATTGACAATGGACGCCACATGTCGACCAAGTTTTTTTTTTCAAGAAAAAAAGATTGTATTAAAAAATAGGTGATTAAAAATGATAAGATATAAATTAAAGAGTTTCAAATGAATGTAGAAATTTTACCGTGTTCATATGGAGAGAAAGTACCGGCATCTATATTGATGTACGGGTCTATCTTTATAGATGTCACATGGATTCCACAATGTTTAAGAATCGTTCCAAAGGAGCTAGCTATAACACCTTTACCTACGCCACTTATTACACCTCCGGTTACCAGAATATACTTCATTTTCGTTCTAGGTATTTGTTTCCTACGGTAATTCTTAAAATCAAGCTATAATGGATTAAAAAGTGAAATTACTAAGGCTTGACTAAATACGTGCAAACACGTGCCAGACTCTTGGCGGTCTGGATCGAATCGGAACTCGGAAGTCAGTTCGTCGCTTCATCAGCAGGGATGGATAGCTGTAAATATTATTCTTGAGTACAGATATTATAAGAGCTCTTTCACAAGATTGCAAGTCCTTAAAACATAAAAGCTTTGGACTTTGAGGTCAAAGTACATGCATGAACATACAACTCTAGATAAACAATTAAGTTTATGTACAACACGCACATGTTTTCATATGTACTTTTTCCGATTGTTCCAAACACTACATATATAGTTATTTCAAGGAAATAAAAATCACCCTATTTACAAATGCTGATTATAAATCTTTAAAATGTCGAAAATAGGAGAATCTTTGAAAAAATTGAGTGTAGGGTGTTCTGGGCGGTCAGTAATTGGTGAATTAGGTCTTGTTAAGGAGGAATTAGTTTCTAATAACAATTACGTTCTTTCTGTCTGCGGTACTCAAAGGTAAACAAATTAATTAACAATTAATACCTGAAAGCTAATATTAAACATCAACAGTATCCCTCTCTTAAGATGATGCTTTATCAGTGACAAATAGTCGTTTTTTTATGAACTATGTATAAAAAATGTTTATCTACATATCATTTAGTGTTTACTAATTATTTTAATATTATTTTTTTTTATAGCGACCCAGATTTTCGGATAGCTGCCGCCCTTTCAGATCATTCATGTTCAGTATATTCAGTGAATGAAGAATGCATTAGCAAATTAGTAACATTGACACACAATCAAGCCCCGATTGTGGGTATTAAATTTAGCCCTATTTCTCGAAATATTATTTATACAGCTACGAATGATGGTCATATTACAGCTTATGATCTGCGGGCAAAGGGTAAAATTGGAATAGAATTTAAAGGTAATTATAGACATGTAATCTGTTTCTGGAATGTCTGATAACTAAATTCAGCAAAAAAAATCCCTTTTGCGAGGGTCTTTCCACCGTGGAGTACGTAAATGGTACTAATTTATAGATGATTATCAGATAATACTGAAGACGGAAAACCGAGACCTCTGTCTAGCTTCGACATCAGTTGCGATGAAAGGCTTGTAGCAGGGGGCACTGAGCACGTAGGAGGAGATGCATTCATTCTTTTCTGGGACATTAGATACAGTAATTCAAAGACAGGTAGTAAAAACAATCTGTTGGGCGGTTATTGGGAGTCTCATATGGACGATGTGACATGCTTGTCATTTCATTCTAAGAAACGAGACGTTTTGGCTTCGGGCAGCACAGATGGTCTGATTAACATTTTTGATTTAACACAGTCGTCTGAAGATTCTGCGCTTACTTATTCTTTAAATACGGAATCATCAGTGGTGAGTTTCTAATAATTACTCTGAATATACGACTATGAAGTATCAACTCTTTTCCTCAACATTTTGTTTTATGCAGTTTTGAATTTCATTATTTTAAGGATAGGCTAGGGTGGCTAAATGATGAAAATTTGTGGTGTACGACGCATACTTTTTCTTTACAATTGTGGAATTGTGATGGTGTCACTCCATACGCTAAATTTGAACGCAATAATATAGGAACTTTACAGGTAAACTTTTAATTTAATCGAACTAAACAATTACTGTCATAAAATTTTTCTCTATATACTGATATATAATTATTCATGTTTATCTTTCAGAATGAAGATCCAGATCACTGCTACCTTGTGAGAGTACACACAACGGACACATTTGGACAACCTTTTCTTTTAACAGGATCGAACAACGGAAAAGGGTACAAAGTTAATCATTTTCTTATTACCTGGCAATGATAGTGAAATATCTTTATATGTAATCCTGCTTTGATTCTTAAGGGGCCTGCATAAATCACATGGTCCCATTTTTTTTCACATTTTGACCCTTCCCCCATATAGATTACTGTGGTTTTTCCCTCGGCCTAAACGAACCATGTGGTTTATGCAAGTTTCGTTACTAATCTAATAAAATTTCTAATAAATAACTCTATAACTATTGTGCATTTCTTTTTCAAACAGAGAACACTTGAGATGTTTGAACATTACCAATGATTGTTTTGATACCTGCTATAATATAGTAGGAAACAAACAGATAGTTCGTGACAGCTGGCTGCATGAAAAGGTATTTTATTACATAAGACAAGATGTCACTAATAATCTGAAGTTTTATCAAAAATAGTAAAAAAAAAACTATTTTAATTCTTTAGAGCGCTTGTTTGGTCACTGGAGGTGAAAATGGAGTCATAAATGTGTGGAAGCAAACCGATTCGAGCATATCTCACCAGAATGTGAGTCACAAGCTGCATGCTAAATTAGGAAGTGGAAAAAATCGCGAGAAGCAGCACAGGACTAAACCTTATTAAATATCTGCAAATATGTATAAATATAAATTAAATTCTAAATACAATTTTGAAAAGGAAGCCTTGGAACGTTCAATTTTGTTTACAGATTTCCCTTGTATTATTTTTATTACAATAACAGATGTATGTACATTTATAATAAATATTATTTCTTCACGTGGCTATTTCAGTTGTGACAATGATTAATGTTACGTATTAACAATAATTGAGAAATTTCGCTTATGATGTTGGTTACTTTTTATTAGTAAAATGAAAAATAGAATAATATTTACCAAGTGAAATCACAATGTGAATGGAAATGCAATTAATTTATAAGTTGATATTACAGTAAATTATTATCATTACAAGCATACGAAACTTTATGCTTTACAATATGGTTATTTACAAAGTAAATAAAATATGTATGATAAGGGATGATAAAGAGAGAAGAAAGATTAAATGGACGCAGAGAATAAATATATCTCATGTTTTAATGAGAATAGTGGAGAATAATAGAGTATAGTTTCGAAAAAGGTGTTACAATGCGCTAGAATCTATTCAAAGATGATTTATAGAAATAATTTTTCTTTAGATACACGTTAAATAATCGATTTTGATTTTTTCTTCACCTGATTTTTCTTTTCTTTTCTTTGGCAAATGTAAAACAAAAAAAAAAAGAGAAAAAGAGTTGCACTTTAATGCGCTAAAGTTCGGACTTTTTGTGTAATTCTTCATATTACGTGGAAAATCGTCACTATTAACTTGAGCCTCTATTTCCATCTTTTTTATCTTTCCCGTAAAAAAACAAAAAAAAAACTAATTCATTAAATAGGGACTTAATTCTATTTTTTAATGGCACTGCGAATTGCGGTAAAAAGCGAAAACTTTTGGGTGAGCATTCAAAACACAAGGCGTTTATAATTCATTAAAACTAATAGGAATGTACAATTGTGAATTATGGTATAAATAATGTTAGTTACTAATTGTTTTCGATTAACGCAATGTATCACTTTTTTCACCCAAAAAGTTTATCTTCGATAAGGATGTTTTTATATCGTTCAAAGAATCTTTTTTGCGATAAATTAAGTCCCTATATAGTCATCGATTATATTTGTAATTATTTCACTTTGAAAAATTACATTAGTCTTTAAAATTTCCGACACCATCTAGAGACAACAATTTGTGGAAGTCTGAACGAGTATCTCGAAGTCAGAATTTTTTTTCGACAAATATAAAATGTTCGATGAAAAAGTGTTAATGAGAAAAATAGTATGTAGAATTAAGTACTACAGACGAGAAAGGCGATCGAGAGTCAGTATCACAAGATCACAACGATGATGAAAACATGCGAGATGAGGCTAGCGGTAAAGAGTAAACATTATAAAAATATGTTGCTTTTTTTACAAGCATTACGAAGGTATAATACGGATTGCCACGTGAAAAACTTATAGTACTAAGTTTACGCGCCCTCCTCTTTCTTTACACTTCGTTATTTTCACATATTTGAAGATCGCATGAGATCACAATACAGAAAGTCGTAATGTAGTCGTAGGCCGTTGGACTACTTAGTAATAGTTAATAGATAATAGTTAATAGTTATTAACAGCTTGAAACATTGCGCGTAGCTTCTCTTTATAATATGTGTATGTATGCAAGAATAGAACAATAAATCCTGGCCGTGTTAAAATAAAAACAATGATTTTCGTTAGTTGTTTTACTTTTGTTTTGTAAACCTTACATCAGCTTAGAAGACAACATTGTTTTCTAAAATGCTAGGAATGCTTCCTGGTTAAGCCATCTTTATGTAAAGATCAAATTTCTTATGAAATCCTAAAAGCAATCCGGGAACTCAAGATTGAATTTATCTGGAATATCGTTTTCAAAAGTTCGCTTTTCATTTTCCGATTAAATTTCATGACCAAACAAATATTTTAACACCAATTGGTTGAAATGGACTCATAAAATACAGTAAAATAAGGTTTTAAATTTGTTTAAAATATCTTGTTTTAAATGTATGATAACGTCGTATAATAACGCTACTTTACATAATTGACTTAAAGTTAAATCAATCATCCAACAACTTACAGTTTGTAACAATTAAATGCAATATCACTTTGCACATTCGCGCACACTTACATCAATGATTCAATGGAGTAACAAGTTTCGCAACTAGTAACAACTCGAAATTCACACTTAAATTTACTCTTACATTCGAAAAATGCATTCAAATAAGTTTAAAAGTCTATTGTCTTCACAATGGATTAAGATAAATTGTATCGAATTACAGATCCCTTGAGGGTATTAATTTCCTTAATATTTTTAACTTGGTTGCATAATTATAATGCATATAGTCGATCAAAACAATCGTATTGTACATCGCTTATCTTAATTTTACTTGGCAAGTTGTCTGTTTTATTGAAACAATATTTAATAAAACCACAAACGTGACAACGGAAGATGAGACGAGAATTCAAGTATTCTTCGGAAGAAGACTAGTATGTAAAAGGAACCTAGTAAGGGCTCAATACTAATTCATACGAATGTTTTTAAATCGAACTTTGAGATTTTTACAGACGCCTACTAATTTCTCTATATTAAGTATAACTGAATATTAATATCTGGTCTAAGATAAAATATAAATGCATTTTAAGTCTTTACTTTCGAAAAAGGAACGTATTTTAAATGAACGTGATGTGAGATAGATGCAAAGAACACATTTTAGAATATGAAGAATATGTTCAGATATAGTAAACAGACCGAAGATAAACTCAGCTAAGGGTGTTAGTATTTATATTCTAACTCCAATTCGATTTCCTCATTTTACTCAACTAATATTATAATTAGAACTTTTTTTCGCTCTGTAGCGATAATCATTTTTTAAATACACTTGTAGGTACAGAGCGAAAAACTTCCTGATCTTAATACTTTTTTTGTAAAATGAAGAGACGAAATATTGCAGATAGATTTCGAATTCATTTTACGTAAAAAGAGTTATAAGTAACCGTTTTTGGTTCTATAGGCATACTTCTATTTCATAAGAGAGTTCGCCTACAGGGTGAAAAGATAAATATTTCTTTTATTCCTTGAGTAAAATGAGAAATTTGAATTTATAAATTCGAATTTGAATCCCACACCCTTAAATTGAAAACATTTAAGAATGATAGCAGTCAATAAAATTCCAGTTTTACAAAATATTTTAGAAAACTGTGCTACGTTTCTTACAAAAGGTGGAAGAATAGTGATTAAATTGAAAAAACGTATCTAACTCTTACAAACATTAAAAATAAATTTAATGTTGAAGTTTTATCAAATTTTCACGCTTTTCTTTCGCTATTAGACGTCTTAAATTTAAAATTCTCTTTATAATACTACCAATCCTTAGAATACTTTCTTATACCTCTCGTTATATTTTAGGATTATGCATACTTCCTCATCAAAATCAGACAATTTTACAATTTCAATTTGCTTCAATTTTAAATATTTAAATGTATTATTTAAATGCAATAATTAAATAAAATGAAATATTTTTACTTGAATACAATCGAATAATAAAAGTGGCAGTGGATGAATCTAAAAAGATCAGTTAAAAACTGTTTTATCTATAGTATTTACTAATAAAGTAAAATTCCTCATCTGGATATTTTACATCGAAAAAGATTCAATGGAAACTAAAACTTTTAGTAGGAAAAAAATTAATTTTTTGAAAAAAATAACTTATTATCTTCAATCTTGATTGGCACACTCGTCGCAATTTGTTAAAGGTACAACTTGAACTCGTTAGATTTTAGTATATATAGTAAAATATTTTTTAAATTATTATTTAAGAATGTGTAATTCTTATTAATTTTCATAATTATTATATATATTAACATATGTAATATGTATGCAATTCTTCACAAGACTTGTAAATATTTCTGATGAACAACTTAATCTTCGATAATATTTATCTAGTAAGATGAAAAAATCGAGTTTTGCAGTTAGAACTTTGATTCAACACCCTTAAGCACATAAGCCTAGTGAAAAGAGTTGCATACATAATGACCATATTACTCACACGTGCACTAAGCAATCTCCATTTACACAGTACAATATTTTCAATATTCAGATGCTAGCATCATTGGAAAGAACTGTACTTATCAGTCTTATCAAATCCTAATCTTTTAGGTTTGATACATACTCGTATTCTGTAATTAACATAAAATATAAACAGATTTGATAAATTTTACGTATTCCACGACTGCTTCGTCTACGAACCAATTATACTTTGCACGTTTCACCTTAGCATATATGTAATTCTTAACAAAAAAAATGTGGGGGGGGGGTCAAATTTTACACAAATATAATACATTCTCTGATCTGAATTTAAAAATTAAGTATAAACTTTTTTTAGATATAAAAATAACCAATTCTATAATTTTCAACTAATCTTTTTTACCAAGAAAAGATTATATCACTAAAAAAGTTTATACCAATGTGGTATAAACTGGATTTGACCCAAATCCTGAATCTTAATTACACAATTGCACACAGTTTCATTTTTGAGATTTGTCATTGATCATACTTACTTTCAAATATATTTTAAGTACTTTCCAATGACGCAAACAATATGAGTATGAGAGTATGACAAAATAGCGAATCTTGAGTATTGCTCGTATATTTTCTTTTCGTTTACCATTACTCGACTGAGCAGTTATGAGTTGTCAAGAAAAGTTAAAAAGTTCGTGTAAAATTTCATATGCTCAGAACATTCAGTCAATTTATCATTTAACAAGCAAAGAATTAACAAGATTGGCTCGTATATGTTTTTACAATAGCCATAATACTTTTTTCAAACTACTTTTGCAAGTTTATCTATTTTTAAGTCTTTGTATTTCGGATTAAACATCTAAAATGTTCCGTCGTACTCAAACGTCTATGACTTTGCAGATAGGAGGCATGCAAAAATTATATAAGGTTTTAAGGATAAAGTTGAAAATGATCGATGTAATTAACCTTGCATAATTCTTGCATGACCCGTAGTAAATTACATTTGACCGCTTAGTAAAAAAGATTAAAGAAAAAGAAACATTCTAATAAGCGATAATAGCGTAACGCTACAAATTCATCTTGTTCAGTTAATTATTAAACCTTCAGTGTAAATGAATACAGTTCCACATATTCATACATATCATACGTCAAAAAGTAAGAGATAAGGAGACCAAACAATATGTAAAAAGAAACTTAGAATATGATTTCAATAGAGAAAAGAGATCACACAGACTGATCTCCTTATCTCTTATCTCGTAATTTCTATGTGTAGGCATTTAGAAGATTCTTTTCAAAATGCACTCAACTTTTAAATATTCCTTATATCGATCTCAAAATGGTTTATTATAAAATAAAAACTCCATTTCTTATCAATGTTTAAAGAATCCATTTTTTGAATCGATTGAAAATATTAAAATTTAGCGATCTTGATAGAATTATGAGATATTTTTTTTTCAAAAAGATCGATTCATGGATGTGGTGAAAACTCGATTTTTTCAAATAATGATTAAGACTATATGGTAATTACCATAAGAGCAAATTTAGACCCGCTATCTTTACATTTGCAATAATAAATATTTTACGCTAAAAGTAGGCGATCTACCTTCCTCCGTTTCATGCAGATAATCGATCTTTCAAAAATCGCCTACTGCAGAAATTGACTAAATAATTGATTCAAGAAATCGATGTCTATTACGTTAGTATTATGAAATCGAATTTACTTCACTATGTATTAACAGTCTTATGTAAAAAAATATCTTCTAAATGCCTACGACACACATAAAACTAAATCCATCATCAACCAAGCAACAGGAAATATCTAGCATCATTAAATAACTGAGCGGCTTTATATGGAGTACAATCGACTCTGACTTAGCGTACACTTTTAAGTCATGCTACCTTGCGCACGAATGAGTGAGACACCAATATTGTCGAGCATCTTTGGGCTTCTTTGAGTATACGGTGTCTAAAAACAGACCCGTGGTTGAGGGGGGGGGGGGTGCAGTAACCATGTTTATTGAAGAAAGAATGCAATAAGTCAGAGTCGACTTTATGTTGTTTTTGAAACAAAATGCTATGGATTCAATTCATTTATATCCATTTCCATAATTTTAGATAGGTCCGTCTGCATGCTTTAAGGTGGATTCGATTAAAATTTTGTTGTGTTCATTGAACTTGAGTAGCTGCTAATCATCATTATATATGAATAAATATAAAGAAAGTACGATTGTAATCATTAGCGCAATAATGTAGATAATAATTAAAATGACTTAACACGACTTCGCGGCTGTGTTTCTTTAGACCGACTGCGTGAAGGTGTCGGTGTTGACGTTGTGGGAGTTGAGATAGCACCAGCGGTCTCACGTGGAAGGCGAGATTGCTTTCGACCGAATCGAAAGAATCGTCAGAGAAAGTAAACTTGCTCTTCTGATGGTTGATCTGCCCGTTGTCGTGATTGCTGTTGTGATTGCTGTTGAGGTTGTTGAATTGGCTGATACAAATCGGGCGGTGATTGAGTACTACGAAGCGATCGACTTGACAAATGAGCTAGACTTGGGTTACTATTCGAATGACTTTTTCCAAGTTCAGGGGAATGAAAGGCTGAAGTATTCACCATTGCAGGACTACTGCCTGTTCTGGAATGTCGATCAGGACTATTATTGCTTGCAGCGCTTCCAGATCTGTAAATTTAGATCAAGATTAAAATAATAATTTGTAGCCAAGAATAAATTCATTTAAAAAAATCCATAAAAAGTACAAATTGAAATATGAAATCTACGACTCCTGATAATCTTATTATAAAAATGTACGCTACTTCTTAACAGTCTTTTACGAGCGTCTATTTGAAAATTCTTATTGTGCAAAAAATTACCGTCCAGTCGATCTCGTTCTTTTGATTAGGCTGTCGTTTCTACCTGGTATTATTGTTGTTGTTGTTGCTCCCGCTGGCGAGCTTAAGAGGAAGTTGTTGCTTGACAGGTGGCAGGCTTTTCTGTACTTTTTGTTGATTTTTTGTGCTAATCAGATTGAGCGGTATTCTTTTGGCATCTGTTTGTGACGGCTTTCTGCCCTGCGATGGATCGACTCCCTGCATCGAGTGAGAAAGGTGACCTTGTACAGATCCTGCTGTTGATGGTGCGACCAAGGAAACTCCTTGACGTTCCAGTGCCTCAAGTCGCCTGTACAGTTGATCGCGCTGTTGAGTAACATCACGTTGATCAGCGGTCAGCTGCTCCCGCAACCTATTCAACTCTGCTCGCTCCTCGTCCAATTTATTTCTTTCTTGCTGAGAAGATGCTCGAAATGCCGCTTTCTCGCTACTCAATTGATCCTGTAAATTACGCAACTCCTCCAGCTGTCTATTCGGGTTTGGCCTGCTATTGGAAGATTTGACTGCACTTTCTTCTTTGGAAGCAGCCAATTGTGCATGTAGGATTTCAATTGTAGACATTTGATTGCTGATAATGCACAGAAGCGTGTAAACATAATGGGATAACTGAATGGCAACCTCGTGTTGATCTTTATTCACTTCGACCTCCTCGTCTTCCTTTAATTCACCTTTCCTTGCTGAAGAATCATTTACTTTTGGTGGTGTAATCACAGACTGCAATGTTGTCGAGTCTCTCCAAGGATGTCGTTCCTAAAAATATAATGCCAAAGTACTTCAGTATTACTGGTGTAAGTTTCAAAGGTTCTATTGTCGGAATTGAAAGGTTGTACTTTATATCTTTATAGAACATATATAATTATAATTTGATACTACACCTTATTATGATCAAAGCCTGCAAATGTTTCAGCTCTCCGGGGAATGCAAAGAGCTGGTGGAACATAAGCTTCACTATGGCGTTCTCCAGCGGAACTCAGGCTTCTTGAAAGCGACCCTCCCCCTGCTGTGAACGATAAGGAACTAGCAAGACGTGTAGCCTCCTGCACAGCTGTGACGACCTAGAAATATCAAAGTCGAACGATTATGGGAGGTATAGACTAGGTTTTAAAGTGGTGATTCTCTTTGATTTTGTTAAATCTTATTCTATCATAAAAACAGAGGTTGCCATTATATCGAAAATAGACTCTCGCAATCTCGAAATCTGTAGCCACATTCTTTGTTTTTTTTGCATATCACTAGTGTGTGACAAAAATATACTAACCTCCTGCCACAACTGAATGGAAGCAATGCCTTCGTTGCGAACAAGTCTTGTGTAATCCGGAAATTCTTTATCACCTCTATCAAGTTTATCTCCGTCCATTTCATTTCCACTGTATACATTTCTCGTATGTAATAGTCTCATTTGCAGTCCCATTTTCTCTTCAAGCAGTAAAGCCTGTTCCGTATCCTTTTTTCGCAACTCATCTAATTAAAAAAAAATTACAAAATGTTAAAAGCTTTGCTTCGCTTTGCTTCGACAGTTAAGACTGTCACATACTCTCCATTCTATTGCAAAATAAAACAAGTTTAGTACGCACCAATAATTTTTTTAATATCCGATTCCTTAGCCTGAGCAACCCTTTTTTCGTCAGAAGGTAACATGGATATAGAAGAGGAGCGTATAACCCTCATATCAGTACCATTGTAGCTCTCTACCGAAATGTCAGCTCGATTATCCTGATCTTGAGGGCAGACTTCCACTGCTGATCGAATCGCTTGAATCCAAATTTGTTTATCTTTGGGTTTTTGAACCTTTAGTTCAAACATTTCAGGTTCTGATGGATTACTACTTATAAGGTAAATCCCTCTAGATTCTTGTCCGGCCTTTTCACGGACGAGCAATCTTTGTAAAGAAACGACACCGGCTTTATTGTCAGGCACGAAAAACGCATATTTTTGATCTCTGGTTTCAGCCAGAAAAAATAGTACATCGGAAAGAACTACGACAACAACTGGGACTGGTTTCCCTCTGCCTTGCATTAGGTATGCATCACCCTCGAACTTTAAACTTCGATTAGATGCCAAAATATCGGACTTCTTGAATTTAAGATCACGGTATATTGCATATGATTTGGCATCTATCCTACAAAATCAAAAAATTATTGTTAAAAAATTATTTGATAATACGGATGAGCGATTTCAATTCAATTAATATAGAAGTCGATTATTTTTATATTATATTTTTCTTTTATATAAAAATTAGAAAATATAGTTATCGATTTTTCATAATCGATTTTATTCTTTTAACAATCGCCCATCCTAATTTGATATTTTTCCTGTTAATCTTGTTGCAGTAAATTGGAAATAAACAAACCTATTATAAATTTCTAATTTTCTATCCTCTCGTTCCTTGTCGGCGACGCAGGAATCTACATCAGCCAAAATTTCTTTAACGAGACTCAGAGCTTTTCTGAGATTATCAGCTTCCTCAGGTGCAACGCCAGTCTTAATAAGCGGTTCAACAAGCAGTGGATACTTGGTAAGTCGTTGCGTAACGAATAGAATACACTCAGGAATACCTTTTTTCTTAAGTAAAGGATTCGTCTGGAAAAATTGGGAGAGGGACAGTTTTGTAGATCAGAAAAGATACGTTTTAATTAGAGAACGAAAAAAGGGATTCATTGAAAAACACACCTGACAATGACGAACAAAACGTGCAAATCGCGTATCCTCCCTCAGATAATATTTATATGCTTCCACGGCATCCCTGTGCCTACTGCAGAAGTCTCCGTATGCAGCTTTCATACGAAAAGCATTTTCGCTCGAAAATTGATCGATAAGGATATCAGCGATGGTTGGTACGACTGCATTCGCATTCTGTCGTCTACGGAGCTTCAGTAAGAAACGTAAATGAATTTCGATGAGGTCGCGTAATCTAGGAAACATACGATCAATGACAGTGGTTGTCATTTGAAAATGATGACGAAGACCTTCGACAAATATTTTATCCATGGCGAGGAGTACCAGACAATGATGTTTCTCAGTCAATACAAATTCATAAATGTGCTCTTGTCTCTTCACCTCTCGTTCACAATTGCCAACAAGACGTAGAGCTATATTACGGCCGATAGCTGCACTCCACGAATCTGGTTCTTCTCTGCCTAGACCCAATTCAGGATCCAAATCTTCCAGGTTATCCACAGTGAATTGTCGGGCGTCTTCGCCAAAATCGAATTCCTCGCAGCCGCTGTAAATTGATCACAATTGCAAATTAAATTTAAAATGTTTTTTTTTCGTATTAGCGTATTTTTAGAAACATTTCATATTTATTGTTTGGACTATCTTAGTAACTTAGTAAACGACCGAGATTATCCAAAAAGTGCACTTCTTCATCTCACATATTATTATATTCTAAGACTTGCAGATGCTAAATAAAAGTACAGACTAAATATTCGCAAAACTTCTCAAGTACCTACGAGGTAGGCTTAACAAGGCTAAAATCGCAGCAAAAGCAAAGCAATAAATTAAGGCAAATTGAATAAAAGTTTCCTTGATAGACTTGGCATGAAGCAACTAACCTGGAATTATCACGATGAGCAGCAATATCTCCATCCCTTTCTTCGTTAATCGTTTGACTGAAAGAAAGATAGACTTTGTAATAAAAGACTTCCTTACATGCGCCTTTCAAAAATATTTAATTCAGTGCATAAAAGTGTTTCAAAAGAATGTGTTCCTTTTAATACGTACGTAATTTAACTTTTACACGTTGACCAGAATAACGTAAAATTATTTAGCTAGCGCATTCTTGTATGTTTTAAATAATATAATAATATTAATCATCATCATCATCATCATCCTCATCATAATAAACTTTGATTTTGAGTTTACAGTTCAGTATACATCCGTTTTGGAACAGTAAGTTTAAGGGTGTTGGATCCCAGTGCATTACTCCGAGTGCGACTTTTTGCATAAAATGCAGAATTCGAAATATAATATCAAAATTCCAACTTTTCATTTTACAGAAAAAGTATAGAAATTTGTACACAACACCCTTAATTCTTAAGATTTAGGTCTGAGAATTATCGATTTCTGACCTTATAGATCCATGGAAAGAGATGGATAAATCGATAGAGAGAAAAAGAAAAAAAAAATTATAGAATTTAACTATGTATATTTAAAAACTGAGCCATTACTTGATTACAGAAGACTTCAAAAATGAAAAGATTTTCAAATTGAAATATTGCAAAAGATATGGTTTGAAAAAAACACTTTAAACCCTTATGACTAAAATTCTGCCTCTTATAAACTAAATTAGTTCTATATAACTAAGACGAAGATATAATGTTGAAGAGTAAGAAAAAAGCAATGAATGGAGAAACTTATAAAGCAGGCAATTCAGAAGCACAGGCAGGATAGAAAAATAAATTTTTCTGACGTGAAGGACGTGAAATAAACCTTATTTGACCATATTTGTACTCCGTGTATAAACAAATGGGAATGTGTATATGCGAAAACAGAATCGAGAAATAATGGTACAAATTATTATCTCGACAAGTGATGAGTGGCTGGAACTTAAACGGAAAACCTTTAGATTCAAGATCAAGTAAAAGCTTATCAAAATTAAAAAAAATATGTATATTCATATTACATATATATAAACTATTCAGTGTTACTCGAGATTTAAACGCATTTCGAAAGATTTTATGAGATTTAAAGGTGTTGGAACCAAGTTCTAATTTAAAAATTCGATTTTTTCATTTTACTCAACAAATATTAAATTTTGAATTTTTCCCCTCAGTAGAGTTAATCAATTTTTAATCTATTTCAAATATTTTTTAAGTAAAATGAAAATATAATATACATAATATATATCATGGTTTATTATTTTAAGTTCCAGTTATTGATCCAATCAGAGGTTTAACTCCTTGGACGGCATTGTCGAAGTCGAAGTGCATCGTATCTAAAGATACTTTTGATTGCTGTATTTGAATTAGGGATCCAAAAGTACAACTTTTTTTCTTGTCCCCCTGGGTCACAATCAGTAAAATTCTGCTTTCCGCCCAAGGGGTTAAGATAACATTTGAAAAGAAAAAAAACGAAGAAACGAACGAAGGAACGAACGAACGAACGAACGATTTGACAGAAGAGGAGAGACACATCAGATATCAGAAACTTACTTGACTCCCAGCTTGGTGGCAACTCGCCGCCAAGGGCTGTAGCTTGAGACTGGTTTCTTGTTGTTAATTTCCCTTTTATCGACGAAGGATCAATCGGTTTGTCGTGGTTGCACGAGTAGGAATGCACGGGGGAAGGAAAAAGCACATTCTGCATTAGCGCAATTTCACTTTTGATTTGAAAAAACCGTTCGCCCTCCTTTTCTTTCATCTTCTTTCCTTCTGTTTTTATGTTTCAATGAATCTACTTTTTCCGTATTGCAAAATTCCTATCATTCTTCGTCTCGTATCATTTAATGCAGTGAAGACACGGAAAGTATTTATAAAAGTTCTGTACAAGCCTCAATAAGATCGGAAAAAGCAAAGGATTCTACAGTCTATATGTTTTTTATTGCATTTAAGTGTAATGATATCGAGAATACTTGAAAATGTGCTTTCCGTAGCCAATCTGCTAATCAGAGTTTAAATTGGCTTAAGACTAACGATATGGTTCGTGTGTAGCATTCTCCATAATATTGTAAGCACCACTGACTGGATAACTTGCTATGACAAAAGACGCAAGGACAAAAATGCCAAGGCCCGACGCTCTAACAATGTAACGGCTACATTGCAAAATTAATTGGAAATAATAAGCTTCTAAGCCAGCCTAAATCTCGGAGCGATTTTAATTTAGATTGATTTATCTAGGATAATCAAAATAAATAAAATTTTATCTCTATATTATTTGCACTACCTAGGAGAAACCGCTCTACAGTAGGTAGTGTAAATTTCTAAAGGGATACATATTGCAATTTAAAATAATAACTCAAGTTTTTGCACTTTCGTGAAGCTTACAGATTCAATTGAATATATACATATATACAAAATTGATTATTATTAATAGTAAATATTAATATTAAATATACAAAACTTCGTCTGGTAATGTATAATCATTGACAAAATGTTATAATGACAAACCTGATTAATATTCTCACTCCGTTTTCTGATTATTTAAAATTACTGACTGTAAAATATTACCTACTGTAAAGCGGTTGATTAATTACTTTTTTTATTATTTTTAACAATGTTACTGGATAAGTTTTGAACTCCGAGTTTTGGTTTGACCATGCCGACAGCGTGCGAATCTCCAACCATAAAAAAGAAGACCCAATGCATTTAATTTAACATAAATGAATCAATGCTTACCTTCCACTTCCAGTTGCAGAAGGAAGAGGCAGAGAAACGGTGGAGCCACGTTTTGTAATACTGGAGTTGGTTATCATGGAGACACTCGATAACGACTTGGAGACCGCTTTTCCAGAATGATGCTTTGACTTGACGCAGTCCAGTTGTAATTGATCCTTACATGTCTGATTTTGGTGAATCATAGCCCCGCAATCTGTTTTTCAAATAGAGAATTAAAGAAGTACAGTATAGGTTTTTGATTTTATTGCATTAATAATTTTAAAGAAAATTATACCAACTTTCGCAATGCAGAATGGATTTATTGGCAAAGTGTTTCATACAAAAGTCACACACAGAATTCGCCTGAGATCCTGCCATCAGCGTCACCCACTGATGATTATGTTGCGGATTAGTTTTCTTTCCACTTTTATCCTGTAATTATTGAAATGATATAAAATCGTCTAAAATCTTTGCAAATCCCACGAAATCCCGTGAATTGTTATAATAGATAAAATATTTTTCAATTAAATACTACGTACTTTCTTTTTGCGAAAGAAAAGGGAACCCCGCTTTCTCCTAGTTTTTTCGGAATGCTGATCATCATAAGCTGTCCCACTGAAATAAAAAATTTTCTTTAGTTTGCTTTCCAATCTAGAAATGCTTCACGTTCTAATCATTGTAAATCGCTGAAAAGCTCTCGGAATTGGTGACATTGATACCAAAATGGGAAACATGTACGGCAGAAAAATAATAGAAAAAAAAAACATCCAAAACCCGGAAAGTTCCGAGAAGGTCGCATACAAACCATGTCCATTATGAATGCTACGAAAGTTTCTATGGTGAACAGGAAAGGCAGATGTTTTGCGTTTCAAACATAAATTACTCACTCAGTCGAGAGTTCGTCAAGAGATGTCTGGACATTCGGCACACCTTCTCCTATCAAGTCTTCGTGGTATTCATGACTATGGGGAATGTGAAGATCTTCGGTCTCGGTTTCGCTGCCGCTACCTTTTTCATGTCTTTCATGCCGACTGCTGCCGTGCAGAATAGTAGCAAACAATCAAGTGCAAAAGTAAACTACTATCATTCTATCAATCTATCAACTATTAGTCTAGGTGACCTCATAAAATGTCAATTATTTTCTAATCAATGAGAACATATTTTTCCCGAAAAAAATTACTTAGTAAAAGAAAAATTTTTAGAATTAACTCCCAATGTCTCAAAATAAAAAATGGTTTAGATAAAAATAAAAGCTCTTTCAAAAAAGCAATCTTAAATTAAATTACATTGAAACACTATTTTAATAATTAAAGCATGCTTAAATATGCTATTTAATGTACTTTTTCCAAGGTATTAAATATCACTTCTAAATACACTCAAAAGTTCAAAAAAAAGCTTCGCAGTTCTCAGTTCAAACAAGTAATAAAAAATGGACGCATAATAAAAGAAAGCAACGTTCTCTTTGCCCTTCGTTATGTTTGAAAAGGCATATATTCCTCCCTAAGACGATACTTATGTAATTTTTGATCAACCGCCCACCTGCCTTCATAAGTTTTATATAGATAATCGATAATGAATGACCCACTAGCTCAGAGTAGGTTTCAAATTTTCTGGGTCATTATCAAAAATGTAGATTCTTTTTACAAGAATTGTACAAAATCCAAGATTGAGGCTATCTACCAAAAGTGTAAATAATAGTAAATCGAAGACATAAGTGGCGCCACACTTTTTGATAATGACTTTTATATAGTTTGTAAAGACCTAAACTCAAAATTACAGTAAACTCCCGGTAATTGACTATCTAACGAAAATAAAAATCCCAAAAAACACTTTTTTGAGGAAGTTTGAAATTTTTTTTTCTTAAGTTGTCAAATACTAGGAGTGTACTATATAACTCAAGAATTATGTAAACATGCTTAAATACATAATTTGTGAAGTTATGCATAGCAATGCAAACAAACGACGAAATGAAGAATATTCTTCATGCGAAATACTGTACTATTATAATGCACCGTTTCAAAGTATTCTACGATTTCAAATTAAAATATCTCAAAAATATTCGTAAGCTTCGTTCAGCTAAATTGTAGCAAAAAAGGTGCAAATGTTAGTTTAAATTTATAAGTCTGTGTTTTTTATTTAATGAGTAGTTGCTATGAAAAAAAAAAATTCAAAAAAATTCAAAAAATGGAATAGAATTTAAGGCAAAATAAAAAGAATTTAAAGGAATACGAAATAATGGAAAGACTTGAAGGTGAATCTATTGAAGTTAAAAATAGTTTGGCAGGCGAATAAATTATTTTGTTAACTCACGTAGTTAGGGAAGGAGTAGTTAACGTTCCGGATTCAGTGAGGTGGATGGGTCCTGGTGGTGTGACTATTGAGGGTGTTGAAACAGACTTCTGTAGAGTGAGACGCGTGCCGACAACTGGAAGTAACGAGACTGCTTCTCCTAATCCTTGAGTTCCCCGTTTCGATGTTCCTTTCTTAAACTCACTCTACAAAAGAAACAAGTATATATGTGTTTTGACTTCGTGTCAAATAATATTTAAATAGATTAAAAATGAGATTAACAGATGTAATTAATTATGGCAAAGCAATTACATATCGCTAATACAACACTTTGCATTACACAATATCATTTTATGATAACAATTACCTGAACGAAATCAGCTTCATTAAGTGAGTGTGTACTGGCTTGTGATCGACATGGCCATTTATTAACACTGGTAGGTATTTTACGAGACTTCCCGTCCAGCTCTAAATCCACTTCGCCATCAAGGCTACTCAAACTAACACTACGCTGTCTCTGAAAGAATAAATTAATTGAGTCTTTACCCTTTACGTGCTAAAAATTTTTAATAAAATTCCGTAAACAATGAATAAAACTGGAAATAAACTGACCATATTTTGAGCTTGTAGGAAATTCTGAGCAGAACATCTACGATAATTTTGTTTTGTATTCTCTAAGTCAGTCCAACTTCGCCGTCGGTCTATGCATTGAAGTATTTGAGCATGATTAAGACCAGTTGCTGAAAAATGTGTGGGAGAACTGTTGTTGGAACAGTTGGTGAGTAAATCGGGTTCTGATCCACCATCCTGATCGTGAAGTCGAGCTACAACTTCTGGTGAAACCAAATGTTGGAGAGAAGGACAAGACCAACTGAGTCTTGGTATCTGTTCATGATGAAGCATGCGACTGCTGTACCCTACTGAGTTTAATGCCGGATCCTGCATTCGAATACGTTGAACACTGTCGTATATTTCATGCAGATGTTGCAAATTCTCATCTACAATAAAAAAAAGATAATTTGACTTAAAATAATCGATTTTTAAAGTATGGATTAATCGTGAGATTGATTGTATTTTTATACTTACCAAGAACAGGATAACATTTAGCAACAAGCCCAGGTGAGTGAGGAGTAACGCTGATGATCGGTACTAGTGGATTAGGCTGATTATGGATATTAGAGCCAGGTATTAATGAATGTTGTTCATTCGCTCCATCAGACATGGTGATTAATGTATTGTGTTTGGTATAATTATTATCCCCAACAATAGTTCTGTGTAAATTTAGATTCGCCAAATCTCCGTTTACAATCGAATTATGACTGTAGTCTATTACTTCATCCTCTTCACTGTCCTCACCACTATTTGGGCACTCATCTGAAATTAAAATTAAAGATGAAAATGAATTAATTCAAATTAACTACTCTTCAAAGTAACCTTCTCTTGGATATATTAACTTAAATAATAAAAACTTTAAAGTCGATTATTTCAAAATATAAGCTTGGCGTGAGTGCCTTATTCGCATAAATAGACTCAATTTAAAATTATTGTTTGACACAGTAAAGAATATGTTCTCTAATTTAATATTTTCACAACTGATGACATACAATAGTATCTAAATGGTGTAATTATAGCCCATGAAGCTATGCAATTTAGCGGTTTTGTATAATTCTGTGACAAGTGAAAACCTATAGTATACATTCTCATGCCTATTGAATACTGAGAATTAAATAGAAACTTCCTATACTGATGAGATGACAATCTCCAGTATTTCATGTCATAGTCGTATATATTGACGTATTCAATGGAATCTAAACTAGGTCAAATTGATATCTATTTTGAGTTTTAAATCCTTAAAGTATGAATTGTTTGTAGTTTCTGCTCTGAAAAATGTCTCTTGAGTTTTGCATGGATCTAAACTTACTAATAAATCAGCTTAGGGTACAGATTTTGGGAGTTTCGGAGAGAGGACGGATTTCGTGCGTTTTTGACCAATGAGAACAATTTTGGTTGCATATAGTTTTCAAATTAGTCACTCGGTGCGCTTGAAATACTTTAATTAACACGTCCTAGCGAAATGTTCTTTATTGCTGATTAACTTCAATTTCGAGGGTTTAAAGTTTAAAACATAACATATCTATTTCTAAAAACAAAAATATTCTTTTCTGTAATATGGGAACCGAATCCAGGACCCTTTTCTTTTCGAAAGAATGATTTATTTAAATCGTGATTACCAAATAATATATTAAACAAATTTTTTTTATAGTATGTATAACTATGTCAGACAACCCTTTTAATTGTGATACTCATTTTTCCAGGTGCTACTACATTTAAGAACACATATAATGAATAATTTAATGATATATATTTTCATATATACCAACCAAGATGTGAATACTCCTGTGCAACAAATAAAGAAAATATTAGGATTTTGGTATCACTTCGAGTTTTGTAAGCTTAGTATTGAGAGGGAATCTCAGTGCTTTCTGTGAAACAATATTTCTTTTGCTTTAGCCGTTTCCCCGCGAAAAATTTTTCATTTCATTTCTTGCAATCTCACAAATTGAGAGATGACTACTATTAATGGGATCAAAAGAACTGCAAAGTGTCATCCTTCTCTTATTTTTTCTGTGTTTCCTCTGACCACGAACAATCCACGAAAAAGAAATATCATTTGTAAAATTGCTTATGTGAACGCCAAAGAAAACGTTAACGCGTGTGCGATCTCTCTGGGAGACTGAAGGTAGGCTGTTGCTTTTTCCGCAATTATGTACTACTGAGTCTCGAACGAGAATTGATCCATGGCCCCGCGCAACCACGAACTCACCAACGGCACTAACCCCGCCTCGAACCCGTATCTTCAGAACTGATAATCAGGGCTGAGAAAAATTTCAAAACTTCTGTTAAATTACAAATGGCTATTTCATAATAATATTAATAATCGATAAATAAATACAAAACTATGCAACTGAACGAACTTGAATTGAAATTTTTATATATATATATCTTTTAATCCCTTAAAAAATCCTGTGCTTTTTCAATTACACAAGGAAAAAACAAAGTTTTAAACATGCAACTTCTCCATTTAAAACATTTCAATACATTTAAAAAACTTTGAGTGATATAAAAAGCATTTTATTGCAGATTAAAATATTTTAATACCAATATATTCTGTCAATTTGACATAGATTTTCAATAAAATCAGTTTTCCAGGATGGCCATTAAAATGTAAGAAAAAAATTCCCAGTTAACTTTCAAGTCTTTTTTCACTTTGAAACATTTAATAACATAAGGTTTTAATGATATATTATTTAATATGGAGCGTTTATAAGTAAAGAAAGAAAAGAAATAATAATTTATTTATTCCAAATGTACAGCATTTGTGTTTAGACAAAATAAAAGAACCATATTGGTTTCCCAACGTTCATTATTTGGCAATTATCATTTGCTCATATTAAATTAAAATTATAAGTGGTGAATATACGTAGAACACAATGAAATTAAATTTCAGTGTTGAATTTAAAAAAATAGTACGCAACCGACTTAATAAAATAAAATATCTCTTTAATGCATTCATACGTTGTATGTAAAATTGACATAAAAACTTACCAGATGAAAAGGGAGCAACCCTTTCAAGCTGTTTCTCCATTTCGTTTTTATGTCGCCTTTTGTGGTTTTTTCTTTACAGTTTTTTCACCAAACTCGTTTCCGATCCCTGATGTGAACAGCAAAGAGCGTTTTGCTGTAGTCAACAATGTCAAGATTGTAAAGTGTGATGTTCGACAGTCTCCAGTCTGTGTCAAGGCTCAATTTTTAAACTGCATCAAATTAAGAATTAATCAAAATGTTTCATAAATTCATCGCGAATAATTGGCTTTTAAACTGTAAAGTAGAGCAACATAGATAAAATTTTTATTTCGATTCTTTTCAACCACGTTTCCGAATCTCCGAAACTCAATGGAAAGACATTTGCAGACACACTTGCAGACACTTGTTGCCAGTGAAAGCCGTATTGTATTGACAGTTAGATGTGGAATTTAGACGACTTTAACTGACTTGTAATGCACTTCATTTTCACAATTTCACGTTCTTTAAATCTGTCTCTTCAGAGACCGTAGAAAATACTGTCATTTTCTTCTTTCAGCGATCCTATGAGGAAATTGAAAAATCTTATTATTTTGACACAACGTTCCACCGTATTTCTACAGCAGGTAGAAGGTAGTCAAAACGCGTCAACCATTTTGTACAGGTTGTGCCCAGGGTTAAGCACGTAAAATAACATAGTTTACGTAATTTACATGATTATCTACGATAATTTACCAGGAGTCACGTTTACATACATGGTATGGATTCATTGGTTGACTGGTTGTTCGTTTTGCGCTTTGCATTTTGTGCCTGCATGGGAAAGATTCAAATGGAAACCAGGGTTGGGTTGACATATTTACATGCTTTTATGAGTATACCTTTCTTTTGTATATCTATGCTTTTAAGTACATATCTCTCTATAATTGTCCATCGTTCGTGGTTTGATCAGATATAAGAATGCGTCAGTGTTTATAATTTTAATGTGCTTTAATATTTATGTTTTTTACGTGTGCTTGCGCTGATCAGTTACAAATAAAATCCTCCATATTATTTTGTGAAATATGGTGCCACCAATTAAACCTGACTCGAAAAGCTGGACTGAACATAATCAAGAACATAAAGAAAAGCGAAAAAAACGGTGGGAAGAGAGGTTAGCAAAAAAATCTAAACACGAGACTGTGAAAAAAAGCGAAGAAGAAGTTGTAAAAGTGAACGAAAGTCAAAAGACGGATAAAAACCGTATCTCAACTATCAGTATCGCAGTGCCAGGTTCAATTTTAGATAATGCTCAGTCCGCCGAACTGCGTACGTATCTCGCCGGACAAATTGCACGAGCTGCTTGCATATACAAAATTGATGAGATTATCGTGTTTGACGACAAGGGTGAATTGACAGCTAGTGAAAAAAGTAAAATAAGGAGGGATGAAACGCTCGGTGAAGGGAGAATCGCTTGTTTACAATTGGCAAGGATTCTTCAGTATCTAGAGTGTCCTCAATATTTGCGAAAATTCTTTTTTCCTTTGCATAAGGATCTTCAATATGCTGGAGTACTGAATCCACTTGATGCACCACACCATTTGAGGCAGCAGGACGTGTCTCTCTTTCGTGAAGGAGTTGTCACGAAAAAACCCATTAAATCTGGTAATTTTCATTCAAAAAGAAAAAAAAATCTATAATATGTTCTGGCTTAGAATACATCTTTTATATTTCATTTTGAATTTGTCATTGCAAAATTTCATATTATTTTATTTACAGGTGAAGGTTCTCAGATCAATGTTGGACTCTTTAACGACGTCCATGTCGATAAAGTCCTAACACCTGGATTGAGAGTTACAGTAAAAATGCCCTTAGAGCAAAATTCCAAAAAACTTAGGGGCACAGTAGTTTCGCCAAGTGTGCCTAGATTAGAAACAGGAGTTTACTGGGGCTATGCAGTTCGATTAGCAAGTAATGTCACTGAAATCTTTACAAAATGTCCTTACACAGAAGGATACGATTTGTCTATTGGTACATCAGACAAGGGGTCGTCTATCGATGATATATCTTCTAGTAATTTGAGCTACAATCATGCTCTAATTGTTTTCGGAGGTCTTTCGGGATTGGAAGCAGCCATTGAACAGGACCCGAACTTAGACATCACCGACCCAACTTTATTGTTCAACGAATATTTAAACACCTGTCCAGAACAAGGATCCAAAACCATTAGAACCGAGGAGGCGATTTTAGTGTCACTATCAGAACTAAGAAAGAAACTAACTCCAATACATCCTCCATTAAAAAACAAACAATTCAACAGTTCTAGTACTGACAATAAATGATGTGTGGCTAAAGAGAACCTGTTTAAGAATTATTATATATCCCGATCCCGATAAGAAATATACAAATAATTAATTTATTGATGGATAAAATTGAAATAGTTAGTTAATTTCATTCATATTGAATCAATAAACGGTACGCTTTTTGGCAAATTACTCTATTCTTTTCAGTAAATTGGTACCAACTACCAAATGTACGCGCTAATCTGAATTCTGTTAGGACATAAAAAATAACTAAATAATTTACCTTTATACAATAAAAATACTGATGATTTAAAAAATACTCAATTATGAACCTTGCAATTTTTATCATGGATATATAATATATATTTATTTTCAATGTGTTGGTATAAAAATAGGACTTTAAAAAAAATAAAAATTTTCTCCTAATTGTTCATCAGCGCATTATTTACAGTATCTTTTAACGTCTTAATCACTTTGGCTGGATCATTGGCACCTGTAACTGCTGTTCCGGATACTATCATATTAGCTCCGGCCTATAAAAAAAATTTGAATATACTCTATTATTTTTCGCTTTATAATGCAAAGATGTAACAATAATTATAATAAAAAAGGTTTAAAATTAAATTTAATTAGTATACATGACATGTTGTGTTACCTCTGCACAAAATTGAATAGTACTGAGTCCAACTCCTCCATCAACTTCGATATCTAAAGAAGGAAAATTTTTTCGAAGCCATGCTACTTTCTCCATCATTGGCTCCATAAATTTTTGTCCGCCAAATCCTGGTTCTACCGTCATTATGAGAACCATGTCAGCTTGATCTATATAATTTACCACCACATCCACTGGTGTACCAGGCTTTAGAGCAACGCCAACCTATTCAAAAAATTGATTAGATATACTTTCCTGAAAAAATTAATTTTAATACAAACCGCAGTGGTTTGAGAAAAATAGTACATACTTGAAACAAGATAGGCTATGACAATTATCAAATTTAATTTACCTTCATTCCGGCTTCTCTCACTTTCCTACAAATTGAATGAACATCTTCTACAGGCTCCACGTGGAATGTATATTGATTAACACCGGCATCAGCCATAGGTTCTATCCACTGTAAAACCAATTTTTAGAAATATTAGAATTTACGAGAGGTTTACAGAGTTTAATGAAACTAGGTGAAATAAAAATATTTGGACCTTAAAGGATTTTTTTAAACTTTTAAAATTATGAAAGTTATATAGAAATTTTATTTAAATGACCTGCTCCGGTTTTGATACCATCATATGCGTTTCAAAAAATGCATTTTTAATTTTATTGCGTAGGCACTTTACAAGAGGATGACCAAAAGTGAGGTTCGGAACAAAGTGACCATCCATAACATCCAAGTGAAGATAGTCGGCCCCGCTGTCTAGGAGTCGTTGAGATTCATCAGAGAGTTGTGATAAATCTGCATTTAAAATTGATGGCCCTATTTTCGCAGTAATTTTCTGCACCATTTTTAAACACCTTTCTGTCTATCACACGAGTGATTACTGATTACCACTGATTACAATGCAATAATACGTCTGAAAATGAATATGTATGTACATTTTACGTTATAACATTGGAGGAAAAATACGTTAAAACATTGTATGTTAAAATACATTAAAATACGTTAAAATACATTAAAATACGTTATAACATTGTACGTTATGACATTGGGGGAAAAAATAATAATTGTGGCAAAAACAATATGATATAAAATAATGACCTTGACTGATAAGAACTCACTGCACATGCGCATTTATGATAACAAATCAGGGATAGGTACGTGTATTATACCAAGATCAATAAACAGTGAAAGTTGTCATATTAGCCGATTAGATAAAGGTTCTTTCACACCTCACAAAGGAAGCGCACTTGCCTACTTTTCTATCTTTTTCTATCTCCAGGGTTGCGAACGTAAGATACCTTAGATACACACTTTGCGTAGTTTTTTACATAAAGAGTGGCGTTCCAAGGTATATTACGTACATAACCCTGCGTAGTGCTTAACTTTCAATTGTGAACATTTTTGCAATTTTGACGTTTTACTAATATTGTTTTGACAATTGACATGAATATTTCTTATAATTGTTGGTTCTGAAGCCCGAAGCTTACGTATTGAAAGATTTAACCTGTACTGTTTCTATGTAAAAGTGGTAAATATTGCTGATAATTCTCTAACCTCTTATTTTTCTTTTAGATACACAGTGTTTTGATATTTAAAATACAGTTTTAATAACCACTATTTGAGTATTACTTGGTTGGATTTATTAATTTCTTCTCATTGTCTATCTTTAACCTTTAAAAAATATTTATTTGAAAATATTTATTGTCCGCCGGACTTCTCAAGCTTTAATTATGCAAGAAACAAAAAGAACCTCATGTTCAAGAACACAGCTTAATATATAAATAAGAACAAAATCAACAGTATCAACAATATTCAAAAACATTTGAAACTGAAACTGTATGTAACTGCTGAATATTCGCAGGACCGAAAACTGGGAATTGTGAAAACCGGAAAATGACAGCGAATTCTTGACCGGGATAATAGTTTAACAAGTTTTCTAGTAGAAAACTTATTCAATCAATTTAAATGTGATTTAATATCACTTGAAATTATTTAATTTTGAATCAGGTTTAATTTGAAACTCTTTAAGGGCGTTGGACCCGAGTGTTAAGCTCAAAATTCCATTCTCCATTGTACTCAATATATTTTGATAATAAGTTTTTATTTATTTTTTAAGGATTAATCATGAATGAACTAGCAGAACCGCAGATCAAAGACATTGAAGGTAGTGTTATATCTGATGAGGAGCGCGATTTAGCCCAAAGTGCTCTTTCTGAGTTTCAAACAGGCGATTATGAGTTATGTTTGACGTATTTAAACAAATTAGAAATTTTGAGACCAAAAGATCTAAAGGTCATGCATAATAAAGTCATAGTCGAATACCACAAAAGTGATTTGAAAAAGACTGAACTTGTGAAAAAGAGTTTAAACGCAATATGTGGTCAATTATTGAGCACAGATACGGCAGATGCTGCGGAAGACGTTGAAAAATGCGTTATGAGATACAATCAAGCTGTTTTACTCTATCACACAAAGCAATATAATACTGCTCTTCAGATTACCAGTAGGTTATTCTCTCTAATTGAACCCTTAGGTTGGTATTTTACACCTTATAAAGTTCAAACTGTTTTTACAAAAAATTGTAATATTGACGTGAACTAATACATTTATTAATATTTCTTTACTTTTTGCAGTTTCAGAAGAAAGTCTGGCTCAGAAAGTGTGCTTACTTCTCATAGAATTGTACATCGCAACAGATCAACCGGACGCTGCCTTAACTTTGGTCAATTATATCGAGAAGCAATTTGCAGTTTCAGATTTACCAAAAGCAACTTCGACAGACAAAGAAGGATTGATTAAACCTGTAAGGGAACAAAAAGAATTAAGAAAGGATAACACTGATATTGCAAATGATGCTTTCCGGATGAAACTGACTAAGTGTAAAATAAGAATATATCTTTCAACGCATCAGCTAAAATTATGCAAAAAGGAATGGAAAGCATTTGCGACTATGGGAAATAATACGGTATGAATCTTACTTTATAAATTTTTCAATATTGATCATAGTAACACAAACACCTTTTAAGTATTATTAGTTTTACAGAGTCTTTCCAATATATTTTTGGCAGCTAATGTTGAATATCTACGTGGAAAATGCAAAAAAGCCATTGCGCTTTTAAATACAGTTACTCCAGAACAACGAGAATTCAAGTAATTTAAAAAAACTATAATATATTATACATATAATTATGTACTTAACATTGGGTTGACTACATCCTAAAGTTTATAATGAATTTTATATTTAGGTCTTCCGGTGAATCTGCTGCTGTTTTATATTACAACAATATGGCATGCATACATCATGCATTAGGTAAACCAAACTTAGCCTGCTTTTACTTACAAAAAGCATTAGAGGAGAATAAGAAAGCTATACAAAACTTACCGATAGATGATTCAGGTACTATTTCTACAATATTTTATTAGTTCATAAGTATTTGATTAAAATTGATTTTTAAACATCTTCAAATTCAGAAAATCGCTTATAGCAAACGTGTTCGCATTACTGTTTTAATTTTAATAAATAAACGCTTCGACAGACTTTCGTAAATAAAACTACTAGTATACTAATTTACAGGCTTGTTGAAATAATTTTTCAGATCCTTTATCTTCTCAACCATTATGTACACTTGGAGGAAACAAATACTATGAGTTAACATATAGTTTAGGAATATGTTATTTATATGCTGGACATAATATTAAAGCATTTGATTGTTTTTTGGAAGCAGCTCAAAGATTGCAAAACAGTCCTAGGCTTTGGTTAAGAATGGCTGAATGTTGTATTTTCAACCATAACCCGGTAAGCTTTTACTCATCATTTTTTAATTTTTTACATAACTTTTTTAAATCAATTATATTCATGAATAGACTGCATATAAAATAATCATAGTTGCCAATTCAGTAGTAAAATTACAAAATGCAATGAAAAAATTAAAATTTTTTTTTTTTTTAGAAAAATGAAGTTCACTTCAACATTTTAAAGCGCCGTCAGGATGTAGTACAAAAAGTAGTTGTATCAGGTCCCCACAAAAAAATCGTTATTGCTTCATCATTGTCCAATGACACGAAGTACCAAAATGACGGTTCGTCGTACGCGATACCGCAACTGACATTAGAGTTTGGCCTTATCTGTCTCAAAAACGCCTTATATCTTTTACCTAGTAATTCGGAATCAGTTTCCAGTCAGGTTATAGGTAAGATAATTATGAAAATTATACAAGTTAGAAAATTAAGAAATGTAAAGATCTTTTTTTTATTCTAATGATTACAATTATTACAAAAAATGTGTGAATAAATATTTCATGTCTTTTTAGCTGGTCAGCACACTCTACAGATTTCACAAGCCACAGCCATTGACGCCCTAAACTTAAAAATAAGTATTTTAGCTGCCAGTGCTTACATCTCACTGTGCCTTGGTGAATATACCTTAGCGCTTGAGCACGCAAAAAGCCTTTTAGCTATCAATAGTCTGCCAGGTGCATACACAATGTTAGGAAAACTGTACACTGCAGAAAGTCTAATTTTTTTGGACAGAATTAACGAAGCTATCGATTATTTGAGACCGGAAACGCTTACCGATCTAGATGTGTCAGTGCCAATTCCCGACGTATTAGATAAAGATAAAGACAAAGAAAAAGCGGAGGAAATTGATAGAAAACCAATGAAAGGTGTGTGGATTAATGACGACTTGTAAATGTTTTCAGTCTCCCTAAGAAAATATAATCATTTGACAATTTTTTTCGCCAACAGCTTGGTATCCGACAAACATTCTGACCGGGAAAGCTGTGTTACTTTACAACATGGCAGTTGCTTACGCGATTCGTGGTCAGTTTGATAGATCTGCAGATATTGTAGGACAGGTAATTATAACTTTACATTCTCATTTTTCACTGATTAGTGATGCCGATTCGGTACTCCGATACCGATGCTCGTAAATGTATCGATCCTTTTTTCGTGGGTATCAGATTTTATCGATACTCCATGTGAAAGAGAAAAACAGAAAATCTTCTATTGAAATAATTTAATTGTAGTGAAAGATCTTTTTTCAATTACTTAAATTGTTTTTCTTTCACTTTTAAGCTCTGGAAGTCAAAAGGTACAGACTATGACGTTCCTATTCATGTGATTATGTTGGCGTTGTATATAGAATTACAATTAGGTAAGTTCCAAAATGATGAGTAGATTTTATACAGTACATCGATGTGTCCACTACTACTCTTAATTATAATCTGCACTCTTTTGGACACGTCGATATATAGATATTGCTATAAATAAAAAGTAAAAATAAAACTTAAACTGTTACAGGACGAACGGATAAATGGAGATCGATTATCAAGCGAAATTATCCACAATATTTTTAATAATGTGAATTTTAAATTTGAACAATTCAAAATTAATGCCATAAATCTTTGCTGGTGTGTTATTTTTTTTCCTTGATTATATAGATAACACATATTTATAATTTCGACACTTCAATAAATTGTTTCAATTAATTTATTATAAATGAAGTGTATATTAAGGTTCAAAGGAGTTTAGCAGAATACTCAGTGCCAAAATCACCAAAACTCTAAAAAAAAAAAAAATGTTATCGCGCACTTATGCGCGCAAAAGTTGAAGAAAAAGTTTTCTTCAAATATAAAACTAAATAAAAAATCTCCAATATTTATACATTCAAAAAACTGTTAAATGCTTACGAACCTTGAATAAAACAAGAAAGTAGGAAAATGAAGGTTTAGCACGATTAGCAGGATTGTGTAAAGAAAGCAGAATAAATCCTGCTAAAGTAGGATGTTTGGCAACCCTAATTGTATATATTAATGAGAGAAGATAATTTTTCAGATTTATTTAAGTGATAACTTCTTCATTTATACAGTATACTTATATTTTATTTTATTTAAAAAAATTTTTTTTAATTTTTGTGGAGCTAATAATTAAATAAAAATTAGCAAAATTAGAAACTATCTGTTTCTATAAGTTTTCATCCTCATATGAGATTCTGAGTAATACAAATGTGGTTAAAATATGTAAATAACGATATGATGAAACTACTTTATCGCATACATTATATATGTAACCCTTCTCTTGTCGATCACTTTGTTAATAAGTAAGATTGAATTTAGTTCTCTCAAAGCTCTTCAAAGCGCAGTGCGTTAGTGACCTTTTTTACGTATATATCGTTATAGGCTGTTTTATATTCTATTAAAAATATAGATTACAATCAGTGAAAAATAAAATCACGCGAGGTGGAAATAATTCGTAATATGTTTGTGATCAAGATCTTTACAATTGGTGGATAACAGTTTTTTAAGTTGGGATCCACAATTAACATGATGAAAATCACCCACAATATTGCAGTTCTGCTTTGGTTTTTCACGCTCTATTATATCTTCGAGTGCGTTTCTTCTTCTGTCAATAGGTTCGTTAATTTTTAATAGTACTAAAAATTTTGTATCGATCATAATAAAATTATTTTAAAAATGCTTCCAATACTCTTTTGTATAGGGGTTTTATATTCACCGCTCCAAAAAGGATTTTACAAGGAGAAACCGAAAGTGGGTGCTTGTCTCTTCATAATTTGGAACCTCCAGTGCACGTGCATCTTGAGCTTGCAGCATCAAAATCGAATACTGACAACGAGGTTTTAGCTAGTACAAGTGCTGTATTTAAGACAGGTAAGTCTAGTCTTCAAAAAATCAACGAAGTCAAACTTCCAAAAAACTTAAGGGTGTTGGAACTAAACTCTAATCTAAAAATTCAATTTCATCGTTTTACTCAACAAATATTAAAATATGAATTTTTTTCCTGTGTAGAATTAATCAATTTTTAACTAAAAATAATGCGCACAGAGCGAGAAAGTATATAATTCAAATAGTTTTTAACTAAAATGAAAATATTAAATTTTGAAGTTAGATTTTGCATTCTTTATATTTAAAAAAAGATTAGCGCTACTGAAGGAAAAAAATATTTATCTAATATAATTTTATTGAGTAAAATGGAGAATAAAATTTTGAGCTTAAAACTTGGGACCAACGCCCTTAAAATATATATATATATATATATATATATATATCAATTATCACGAATAAAGCGTTTCAAATTATGCCAATTTTGTGTAGACCGATCGAACAACTAAGTGATCTAAGATGGTTTTATTGTGAACAGTAATCATTACTAATTGCATCATATCAATATTCGCCGCGTCGTAGGCGTATAACTTGCGAGCCCGAGTCACCCGCATGCTCTTTAAACAAATTGTAAATTGGAATTGAAATTATTGTCACTTCCTGTAGGGAGAACTGAATTGGATACCCCCCTTTTCAAGGGAGAAATAACCCATTCTATTTTTATGAGATACATCTATTAATAAATTTCATTGTACAAATCAAACAGTCCACAGGGAATTATATTGACCCTCAATAAAAAATTCAAAATTGATTATCATTGTTGATGTAAATTTGGTATGGTCTCTTTGATAGAGCCAGAATAAATATTTCTTCCTTATAAGTCCCAGGTAAATTCTGAACAGGACTGGATAGAAACGATATATTCTACAATAATTCTTGCTTTTATTATTTGTAATAGGTGTGGAAAAATGCCTAGAACTGCATGTTCCTTTAACGAAATACAGCATGGGAAAGTTGAGACTGAAAATGAAGTTCGACAAATACCCGGATTATATTGTCGATACAGAGAAGGATGTCCTTATAGAACACGATTCTCTTGTCATTTTTTTGGAAACAGATAAAGCGATGTACAAGCCAGGCCAGGATGTTAAGATTAGAATTATGGTGTTAAAACACGACCTGAAACCTTGGAAGAAAGCGGTTAGTAATGTGCAAGAAGAGTTGAAAATAATAAAATACCCAAGTGGAAAAAGATTCAAATTGAGTAATGAAAGTAAACATTTATCTAATTTCATAGTTTTCATTATAGATTCCAAAAGTTTGGATTGAAAATCCATTAGAAGTTAGAGTAGCTCAGTGGACGAATGTAAGCACGGAAAATGGTTTAGCGCAATTATCGCTTCTTTTGTCTTCTGAACCAAGTCCAGTAAGCGAAATGTGATTTTCTCATTACCACTACTATTTTCACATCAAATATAGTAAATTCATGAAAATATATTGTAACTTTCATTTAGGGTACTTGGAAGATAAAGTTGGAAATGTTTCCTTCTCAGTTGATTCATACGACAACTTTCATTGTAAAGAAATATGTATTACCAAGATTCCAGTTGACGGTGAACTCACCAGAATACATTCTGGCAGATGCAAACAATGTTACCTGGAAAATATGTGCTAAGTAATTCAATAAAAAATAACTTATTTAATGGCGTTGGACCCAAGTGTCAAGCTCAAAATTCTATTCTCCATTTTACTCAACGAAAATTATAGACAAATATTTTTTCATTCTGTAGTGTTAATCTTTTTTCAAATATAAGACTGTGTACAGAGTGAAAAAATATTTAATTTCGACACTTTTTGCATAAAATGAAGAATTCGAGATCTAACTTCAAAATTGAATTAACCATAATATATAGCTAAATTTACATGCATCAGACTCGAGTAACAAATTTAATTGTTTCAGGTACAGTTACAGCAAGCCTGTAAAGGGAACCTTAATTCTGAAATCAACTCCACAAACTCCAAGCTGGAGACGAAAGCAGACCCCTCCTAAAATAAACTACGAAACTAAGGTTTTCAATTTGTGCATTTTTTGTGCAGATACGTGGAATTGCTTAAAAGGTATTGATACCAACCCTTTATTCTCCAGCTGAACTCTCCAGACGGTTGTACGGATTTTACTGTATCTGGTGATATTCTTGGCCTATCGGATTGGAAAGTTGCACCGAATAATATTGTGCTTACAGCCAATTTTACAGAATCACGAACTGGAGTTGTGGAGACAGTTATTAGTCGAACTGTAGTTTTGCACCAATCCTTGAAACTCGAATTTATACCTTATACTCCACGGTATTTTAAACTTGGTCTGCCCTACCATGGAAAGGTAGTTGTTACATACATATATTAAACTAGACTCGCGCATGAGGCAATTTACACTTTTAGGAGAGTGGGCCAAATTTTTTTTCTTTTTTTTTCGAAAGGCCTCAAGTCGTAAAAGTTTCTACTGGATACCAGTAACTCACAGGCCAAATTACAGATTTAGAAAAAAATGTTAATTTTCACACTTCTATGAAAATATTTCTTATATTTGAATCTACTGTGTAGTAAAATTAACTGCGGAATAGACTGCCTCCAGGATAATTATCTAGCAATTGATTTCTTTGTTGTTTTGAAAGTATAGAAAGTAAATATTATTTTTCAGCTTCGAGTACTTTATCAAGATGATAAACCTGCTGCGAATGAAAAAATTGAGGTTTGCTTAAGGGTGCAAGGAAAAGATGAATGGCTACGTGTAGTCGTAGAATGTCGTAACTTTACGTCGTCCAATGAAGGATTTGTGGATTTTATCGTACCTCCACAACATAAAAATATTGTCTTATTAAGTTTTGTAGCTACAGGCGTAGACTATCCTACTAAATATTATTCTCCTGATAAACGTTGGCGCGTAAGTACTAGTAAAGTGCACAATTATTCATATTGTTGGAGATAGTTGTAAGTTATTATGAATTATGTTTTTATCAAAAAGGTCTTCATGGATCAGCCATCAAGCTACATCGACGTAAATCCGTGGTTTTCTTTATCGGAAAGTTATTTAGCGGTTGCACGTGGTTATCAGCCAATAGTATGTGGAGAAAAATACTCTTTCAATGTTATGTACACAGCCCCTTCGAACGCCACTGCGGAAGAGGCTATCTCCTTTCACTATTCGATCAATTCCAAAGGCGATTTACTAATCTTCGGTCATGTAAATCATAAAACGCATAAAGATTCTGTACTCAATTATTCCGAATTTCGTAATCTATTAGGTGCAACTGAAGTAACAACAAATAAAACCGATCAGCCTCATACTGTTTACAGGTGACTTGGGAAAAATATTCTATTACTTTTTAAATATTGCTGTGTATTTATTACTTTTTAAATATTACTTTGTGTGTTACATAGGTTTCCACTGAGTGTAAAAATAACTCCCAGTATGGCACCAACGTCTGAATTACTGTTATATTACGTGCGTTCCGATGGTGAGACTGTTGCAACAACATATACCATTGACGTCGGACATTGTTTTGAAAATAAAGTAAAAACTGCATGGCATAATGACATTCAAAGTCCGGGAAGTACTACACAGTTTCATGTAGAAGCAGCACCTTGGTCTCTTTGTGGAATTTCTGCAATTGATAAATCCACGACTTTTCTAGAAACTGGCAAAATGAATCTAGTTAATACAAATCAAGCTTTCAAAGAACTAAAGAGATTTCACTTGAACCCAGAAGCTCGACCCATCCAAGGAATTTGGTCACATTGCGACAGTATGTAGTATTCATTGGCAAACGTATACTAATATTTTTTTTACATTATGATAAAGAGCACCTCATATTAGTGATGGCTGATATTGAAAAAAAGAATAAGTACAGTACTGAATCAGTCGATCAGATATTCCGATACAGTATCAAACCAAAAAATTATCGATACAGTCGATACTTTTAGTAGTAAGGGTAAAGTTCAGAGGGAGGACTGCCTACCTCATAGGTGGAAAATCTGTTTCAGAAGAAGTACCTGATCTTTTTAAGGAAACAGGAAGCAGCGAAGAAATCGATCATCTACCACGTCCTGCTGCAGAAGCACCCCCTTCTTGGAATAGCAAAAGAAAGCGATCTATTTTAACATATAATATTGGAGCTAATTATGTTGATGCTATGCAAGCTTTTGATGTAAATTTCCAGAAATTTTTTATTTATTTAGACACATCTAAGGGTGTTGGAGCCAAGTTCTAATCTAAAAATTCCATTGCTTCATTTTATTCAGCAAATATTTAATTTAGAATTTGTTCCCTTTGTAGAATTAATCAATTTTTGACTAGAATTATGCGTACAAAGCGAGAAAATATCTAATTCAAAAAGTTTTTAAGTAAAATTAAAATTTTGAATTCTTCGTTTTATGCAAAAAATATTTATCTATAATTTTTGTTGAGTAAAATGGAGAATGAAATTTTGAGCTTAACACTCGGGTCCAACTCGCCAGACTTACTTTTTATTTGTCCTAAAAAAATTGCTAAAATAATTTTAGGACATCTAAATGAGACTACCCTCTTAAAAAGAGAAATCGATTCAAATTTTTTAATCGATTTCTTGGTCCTGGGTTAAATTATTGTAGTCTTTCTTTGTAACGGTCATTAACGAAAGATTTACTTGCAGGACTTTGGAGTGATTGTAATGAGTGACCTAATTCTGGAATCTCGACCTTGCATGCAGAGCATGCCTTTTCTGGGTTTTGATTTTAAAACTAGACTCAAGATGGTACTTCGAGATCAGGACGAAACGGGTATGCACCATAAACGAAATGCATTTAACAGCTATAGATATAGATTAATAAACGGATATTTTGTAGACAGAACACTAAAGTCCATTAAAGCAATGCCGTTGGCTTTTCCGTCGGTAAATTATTTTGCCGCCGAGACAAGCGCAGATCAGTTAACTGATCAAGCTTTTACCTTAAGATCATATTTTCCGGAAACCTGGCTTTGGGAACTAGTACCCACAGGGTAAGTGAAACATTATTGTAATGTGTAATGTAGTTTTAATTTAAATTGAATGTTCGCACTTAAAATATCTTTTCAGTACCTGTTGTTATTTTTTCGTACAGAAAGGAGGGAAAAGTAACTTTAGAACGAACACTTCCTCATACGATTACTGACTGGGTTGGTCATGCTGTTTGTATATCATCAAAGAACGGTCTAGGTATCGCTTCGCCGACAAAAATTACCGCATTTCAACCATTCTTTTTGGATTATAGTTTGCCGTACAGCGTAAAACGCGGAGAAATATTACGATTGAAAATATCCCTTTTCAATTACATGCATCATAGTTTACCTGTAAGTAAATTAATTTAAATAAATACTTTTATTAGGTTGGCAAGAAAATACTGAGGGTTGATGTCCATTTCAACTGATAACGAGAATTTCTTTTTGTTTGTTCTTCAAATTGCTCTTCACCAGTATTCAATATACAACTGTTATTAACAGGTAAAAATCGTACTTGAAGATGCTCCAGGATTGGACTTACTTTCACCACCTCGTGAGATTTCATTTTGCGTACAATCGAGAGATAACGTTGTACACGAATTTCTTTTAAAGCCAAAAGTTTTGGGGGAAATCAACATCACAGTTTCTGCTGCTATAGATTCCGAATACTCAGTGCCCTGCGGTCCGGATACTTTAGTTTATACACGGTACTAGATAACTTTATATAATCTCGCTCACCCTAGTCCCGACTCTTTCTCTTTTACACTTAGGTCTAGCAGAGTGCATCACGAAAATATTTTTTTATTTTTATAATCGAATTTAATATTATTTACTTTTTTTTAGAGATGCAATAGTAAAACCTATTTTGGTGCAACCGGAAGGATTTCCTGTGGAAGTGACCAATTCTGCCTTCATTTGCCCAAAGAATTTCAGCGATGATTCCTCGATATCATGGTCCCTTGAACTACCCAAAGACTTAGTCTCGGGCAGTGCCCGATCCTTTGTAAGACTAACTGGAGATATACTTGGTCCGGCACTCCATAATCTAAATAATCTAGTTCAGCTACCTATGGGATGTGGCGAACAAAACATGATACTATTTGTTCCAAATTTACACGTTATTAAATACTTGGAAGCAACAGGATTGCAAAATGCGGAACTTAGAGCGAAGGCGATCAAAAATTTGCAAAGAGGTGACACAAACTGCTAAGTACAATATACAGTTAACTCTGACTTATCGCACACTAGTTGAATTTGAAAATCTGATTTACTGCACACTTTTTAAGTGATGCCCCTTTTATTGTAATTGTCTCTCAGGTTATCAACGAGAATTGAATTATCAACATTCAGATGGTTCTTATTCCGCATTTGGTCCCGATTATTCGGGAAGTGGTGGTTCAATGTGGCTAACGAGTTTTGTAGTAAAATCCTTTGCTCAGGCCCGTTCGCTCATTCATATTGATGAACGAGATCTGAAGCTTTCAGTTAAGTGGATTGTGAGACGACAATTAGAGAATGGATGTTTCCCGGTGCTTGGAAATGTTTTTCATAAAGACATGAAGGTATTTAAATTGAAATCGATTACTTATTTTAAGGGCGTTGGAGCCAAATTCCAATTTAAAAATTCGATTTCTTCATTTTACTGGACAAATAATAAATTTTGAATTTTTCCCCTCAGTAGAGTTAATCAATTTTTGACTAGAATTATGTGTACAGAGCGAGAAAATATCTAGTTCAAATATTTTTTAAGTAAAATGAAAATATTCAATTCTGAAGTTAGATTTTGAATTCTTCGTTTTATGCAAAAAGTATTGATATTAAATATTTTTTCGCTCTGTATGCAATCTTATATTTGAAAAAAGATTTGTGTGCTACAGTGAAAAAATATTTATCTATAATTTTCGTTAAATAAAGTGGAGAATGGAATTTTGAGCTTAACACTTGGTCCAACACCTTTAAGTAATACAAACTTTATAATTTTTTATTGACTTAGATAGGTAGCAGATTCAAGATATTTTTCTTTTAATTTCAGGGAGGATTACAACAAGAGGATAGTTCGTCATCAGCATTGACAGCTTACGTACTAATTTCACTCCTTGAATCGAAAGTTCCTTTATCAGTTTCTTTCGTAAATAACGCCTTATATTGCTTGGAGAAAAGCATAAATAGTAGTGATAATCTATATACAGCAGCCTTAACAACCTATGCGTTGGCATTATTGGAACATTCAAAAGCTAATTCTTCTTTACAAAATCTTCTTGGACAAGCTACAAGATACAACGTATGGGGCATTGAGAATTAATTATTTGCACGATTACTTTTGAAGTTTACTTTATTCATTTTTTTTACTAGGATCTACTGTGGTTGGAAGATAAGACAAGAACGTCCTTAGGCCTAAATATCGAGATGACGGCCTACCTTGTCCTATCATTTGTAAAATTAGGAGGCGATAATAATATGGTAGAAGCTTTGAGAGCTGTACGATGGATGACAAAACACAGAAATGCAGAGGGTGGTTTCGTATCGACACAAGATACAGCACTAGGCTTGGAGGCTCTCACGAAATACGCTTCTGTTATGTTCAAACATTCTACTGATTTATCCATACTGATCATCGCCTCTGAGATTGATCACGTTTTCAAAATGGATGAATCTAATCGCATGGTCCTCACTCAGATTGCTCTACCAGTGTTACCAACAACTGTGGAAATTTTTGCAGAGGGAGAAGGTTGCGTATTAGTTCAGGTAAAGAGATATTCAGTTGCAAACGTAATATATTTATAAATATCCTTCATACAACCAATATTTTTTCGCTCTGTAGCGCTAATTTTTTTTCAAATATAAGACTGCATACAGAGCGAAAAAATATTTAATATCAATACTTTTTGCATAAAACGAAGAATTCGAGATCTAACTTCAAAATTTAATATTTTCATTTTACTTAAAAAATATTTGAATTATATATTTTCTCGCTCTGTACGCATAATTCTAGTTAAAAATTGATTATCTCTACTGAGGAGAAAAGTTCAAAATTTAATATTTGTTGAGTACAATGAAGAAATCCAATTTTAAGATTAGAACTTGGCTTCAACACCCTTAAAATCTTTGAAATTCTGCGGTTGTTTAACTAACAGCTAGTATAAGAAATTACGTACTCAAATATTCTGTTTTTTTTTTTACAGAGTAGCCTGAAATACAATAAAGCTAAATCAAATGGCTCTGAAGCATTTGAACTTTCAGCTACTGCTGAATCTATAGATTTTATAGATGAATGTTCTATGCAGAAGTTATCTGTATGTGTTCGTTACAAAATGGCAGATGAGGAAAGTAACATGGCTTTACTAGAAATTGGCATGATAAGTGGTTACGTAGCAGACCAACATAGTGTACATACTTTACTCGAAGACTTGTCTCTCGGTATGTTTCAATTATACGCATTTCTTATCAGTAATGAAGTTTTGGCAAAAGTTAAAATAAGATTCATTTGTATAGGGACGCAAGCTTTCAAATATAAAATATTTTTGAAATTGATTACAGGTGTAAAGCGATATGAAGAGGAACGCGACAAGCTTGTGATTTATTTTGATAAGTTAACAAGTCAGAAAACTTGCATTTCGATTATTGTGAACAGGGAGAATGTTGTAGACAGACTTGAGCCCGCAAATATTAAACTCTATGATTATTACCAGCAGGAACTCACAGTTTTCACGGTATATTTTTAATCGATAATGTTTTTTAAAAATAACATTAATTTACTGACTAAAACTATTTTCTCAGAATTATAGATTTGCTTCGACTTGTAGCAGTGCTGATATTAATGAGCAGGAGCAAAATCCTTTGCCAGGAGATCCTAAGTTAATAGAGCATTCACCAAACAAAGAAAATCAACACGCAACAAAGTTAGACGCTAGAATTTCAAAACAAAATCAGTCAGTCGAAACATCTATCAAAGTGCCCCAAAATGAGGAAATCAGTGTAAAGAACCAATTACTACAAAAAAGCGTTAACATGCCTGAACCCTCAGAAAGTGTTCCGAGTTTAATTGACGAAGTTCATAAGATAACGCTAACAAAATTAAAAGATGACAAAGAAACAAGAAAGAAACAAGAAATAGGAAATGTTACTCATGTCCATAAAGAATCGCAAGAAGATATCGGGAGTGGTTTAGCTCCTGATGAGGTGGATTTTTTTAAAGAGCGAATTGCTCCTATAGTTGAAGGTTTCTTCACTACGCCAAGATTGTCAACGAACGATACTTTCTTGAAAGAAAATCCATTCTTTACTGTAATCGATCACGAATTAGATACACCAGAAGGAGTCGAAGGTCCGCCACCAATTTACGTAGAAGCTCCAAATACATTTTTGACATATACAGTAAGTTATTGAGGCAGTTTACACAGTAGTAGGTTTTACCAAAGTTTATACTTTGTTCTAAAATTACAGTGTAAAAGGCCTTCTTTTGAACCACTAGAACTAGTTGTATTACGATATCAAAAATGTGTATTTCGTATATTCCCTTAAGGGCGTTGGACCCAAGCTCAAAATTTCATTCTCCATTTTATTCAACAAAAATTATAGATAAATGATTTTTCACTCTGTAGCGCTAATCTTTTTTCAAATATATGACTGCATACAAAGCGAAAAAATTTTTAATTTCGATATTTTTTGCATAAAACGAAGAATTCGAAATTGAATATTTTCATTTAGACATTTTCTCGCTCTGTACGCATAATTCTAGTCAAAAATTGATTAATTATACAGAAGGAAAAAATTCCAAAAATATTTATTGAGTAAAATGAAGAAATCGAATTTTTAGATTAAAACTTGGCTCCAACGCCCTTAATACTTTCTAATTTAAATAGTAACAAAAAATGTATATTACACAGGAAAATTCTGAAATCAATGAACCCATTTCGTCGAGTACACAAAGCCACCCTGAGAGTAAGTATACATAAATAAAAAAAAACGGTTTAGAAAGCACCTTAAAATCAATTAATATATTTAAGATTTTTTATCTATAGATTACCTTTTCAGCTAATGTAAACGCAAATTGTCCACACTGTGAGGATAGTTTACCAGATAATTTGCAAGCAATATCTTGTCCAGCGAATAATATAGTTAAAGTTGCAATCAGACGATTCAGAAAAGCTCGATTTTTACTAGACTTATCTTCTTACGATAAGCCGAAGCGATTACATGGATCAGTTGAATTCATTTTACCGTCTGAATGTGTTTGCACACCCCTCGACACAGGTAAAAAAATGGCTCATTGAAGACTACTAACAGTGAGCCCACTTTTTTGGTTTCTTTTATAAAAATTATGAAGTCATATTTTAAAAAATTACCCAATTTTACCCGCACCCCACCCCCTCTTCTGATATGAATCGTCCTCTAAAATTCTCTATTGTAATTATAACTATAATTAATTAATAGTAATTATCTACGTTTTTTTTAGCTGGAAGAATGGCTCTACTCTTTAATAAAGCGGGAAGTGACTTCACAAAACTAGCAGATCGCGCTAAGCACATTTTGGATAATTCAACCTCAGTGTATACTTTACCAATAGAGGGAAGTATACAAGTTAAAGTAATAGAAGCCCGCTCTTTCTGTCTTAACCAAATTCTGCATTCATCTACTTCACCTGATACAGTCAACTAAGTGAACACACTTATTATAATTAAGGTAAGGTATGTTTCTTCTTAAGACGTAACAATCGGGAAAAATTTGGAATATTCCCGCAGCAATAAAATACGACTTTCATTTCTGTGTACATCTGAAGTTTTATTGCTAGTAGTTATAATTCCGCGCAAATATTGCAATAGTCATTACAAATTAACAACATCGTTAGACATCAACTACATTAAATAGTATTTTATTACAGAAGATTTACGACCATCAATATTATTTGTTGCGTTGTCGACCCGTCAGTTACCTTTCGAAAACTTCTTCAAGCATCAAAGCTTTTTATAGTTTACTTTTAAAAGTTATTGATATTATTTTATAGTGATATATATTGTGATATTTCCAAAAAGATTTTTTTAATGAAATTCACATAAAAATTGATTTTCGTTATTGGCGAGTCGCTTTTGTTTAATATGAGATCCTAAATCAATTTCTTCTCGAGCCATGTTTAGAACATAGACTATATCTACGAATGAAAGTCGATAAGTCTTTATCATTACACATACGGGCGGAAAATCTGTTATTCTAATTAATTATTAGATATCGTTTTCAGCGCAATAGATCAAGTCTTTCGTTACGCCTATTCGTACATATGTCAAATCTTTAAATTATAACACTGTTTACTTATATATTAATTCACTATAAATATGTAATCATTTGTGGAAAGTTTCTCTCAAGTACTTCGTTAAATGTATGTAAATGCTTGCACTTCAAAGAAAAAAAAATAAAAAAGGCATAAATAAATACCGCATCCTTACCTACTGGAAATATAAAATATCGAACGCACGTGATTTTGAATACTATGTAGTCACAATAACGTTCATTTCTTTAAATATTTTCATGTGATATGATTGCCAAAAAATTTCTTTTATTTTAAGGTAACTCCAGACGAACGTCAGACTTCAAAGCTGTGAATGGTAAAAGATATCTACTAAAGCGTACGTTAAACTCGGAAAAAATAACATATCTGGTCCTCCCCTTTGTTGAAAATAATATTTGTGTTTAACTGTAAGTAATTTATAAAGAGCTAAACAAATACTCAAGTTTCGAAATACTGTTAAAAATCTACTAATAAGTAGATTTCTATTCTCAAGTTGTATTATTTTAGTCGCGATAAAATCTTTACGTGTTTTATTAGTTTGAAACAGAAGGAAATATGTCCTAATGGTTTCAACTTTAAACGAACTTCTACAGATATTCAATTTTTACTAGAATATCAAATTCGTCTTAACGTTTAAACTCCTTCAATTAAGCTCAACACTGTTAAAAACTTATTATATATGCATTTAAGCAATTAAATACGAAGATATTTTCTGAGATCTTGTAACAGTCTTCAGATTTCGAAGTTGACAATTTAAACTTAAAAACTCACAAGGAATCTTTTCAGCTTATAGTATATTGTACATATATTGTACATTTGATTTCAAGAGTTTTAAATCTTTAGTTATACGCATTACTGTATTACTAAATTAACAAATGGAAAATACTGTGAATAACTCGTACAAAAAAGAAGCCTTTCATTTCTGTGAGGGTTATTTAATTATTACATAATTGAACAATTAAACATATTTGAACGATTTCCGTAGGTGACGGTCAGGATGCTTGGTAAACTGCAATTACCGAAGATTTTAATTCACCTTAACTCAATCCATCTACATACTAGTATTTTAAGATATATATCAAGACTACGTCATTGAATAATGAATACTTAAAATAAAAAAGTGTACAAACGTGAAAGAAATGTTTTTGCTACTTTAAAATAAATTAAATAATATTAAATATAAATACCTAACTTTTATAATAAAAAAATATTCACTCCTTTCAGGTCGTCTCAAAAGTCTATAACTTTGAATAAATAACATGAGTTTCGAATTTTCTGGTATAAAGCCTCTTAAGGATTTTTTAAAGCTGAATAACTGCGCTTAAATTCTGCATGCACTTGAAAAGCATAAAATTTGTTCTTTTTGCAACAAAAACATTAAGAAATCTACTCAATTGTTGTGATAAATTTTATACACTTTTACACATACCTAAAGTTACTCAACCGACAAGAGAGAACAAGACGTAATTGTAATAAAAAATAAAATAAAAAAGGGACGAAACACACATTCCTGTATGGAAAAATAAATTTTGCAATAATGAAGTTTCGTTTAAAGATAAACAAAAGGGGAAAAAAAAGAAAAAGATAAAAAACACGTCTGGTCCTCCCTTTGTGAAATGAATCACCAGTTATATGCTCGCTTGTGCATTGAAAAAAAATCTAGGTAGCACAAATGGAGAATTCTTAAGCATACGTATTACTTTCCACACGAGATATTAGACGATTTTTTGTCCGTAAAAACTACACGAAACACGCAAAGTTGTAAGTATTGTCATCTTCTACCCTCCTCTTTTTTCTGATCATACTGAGAAAATCCAATCTTAAGAACTGAATGCTCGTTAAACCATAGATTCTATGGTTCAACACAAGTAAGCCCTGATGTACAAGACAAATTATCAATACCATTGCGGTTAATATATTTTTGGTGCCGAGTGATCATTTATAGGACCACTGGTTTTACGTAGAGAAGTACCCCTCCGAATTTGATCCATCAAAGAATCTCTGACCTGCAGTGGGTCCATTATCGGTATTCGATTACCCATTATTCGTCTGACACTCGCAGATCTACTAACGCTGTTCATCGTTTGTTGTTGCTGTTGTGCTAACTTTGCATTTAGCGTTTCAAGAAACCCAGAACTGGATTTTCCGTGTTTATTGGCCATCGGCTCAGCGAGATGCTTTTTGGAAGACTTTGGGCTACAGCCACTGCTGGTGGTACAGACGTTGCTGCTTATTGTCGTAGTGTTAATTAGTTTCGCACTGAGTACTGCCATGAAGCTTTGGTCGACTCCCCCAGGACCTGGATTTTGATTATTTGTCGCAGTTGTGTTAGAAATTTCCTGACTGCCACGAGATGTGATACTAGTAGAGCGGGTAATTTGTAGAACACTATTATGTGGCACTGCTGCACTAGGAACATTATGTGACTGACCAGATACCTTTCGCAAGAGAGATGGACTTGCAGGGGTGTGCCGCAATTCTGTTAAAGTTCGCACAGTTTCCGAAACGGAAATAGACCTGCAAATATAATGATTTTTAATTAATTCTCATTTTAAACTTTCATTTACCGGATTACCAAGCAATTAGAAAAGGTGTAAAGAGTTCAAATTTCATCTTCCACAGGTAACATTTTCGATTACCTTTGACAAATAAAAATTGGTATTTACCTTTGTGGTGTCGGACTTGCATTAGGCGAAGAACCTTCCAATAAAAATGCCGGTGGTGGTGGAAGATTTTCTGCATCCTCACAAACGTTTACACTGTGTTCATCAGCTCTTTGATTGGAAGGAGTAGTAAAATTACTTCCGATAATGGTAGAAACACGTCTTGTGGGAGGATGAGGTCTAGTTGTATGTTGCATAGATCCTCTGCGTGCTAGGAGAGATGGTGGAGCGTTCCAATTGCTCTCGATCTGATTTGGAATTGAATGACAATGTGGAAGAGTAGTTTGACTTCCATATCCGCTACTGGATTCTACACTGGATTCTGAAGTCTGACTACCTCCGTCTTTTTCTGCATTTTCAGTCTAAATTCATAAAATAAAGCAAAACATTCCATAAGAATCTTTGGTGAGTATAAATAGAATCAGTAAACTGTAGTAATATTAAGCAAAGAGTAAAAACCTTTTCGTTAGTCGATGTGGTGACGGTATTTGTAGGTGGAGGAGGAAGAGGAAGAGGAAGAAGCATTTCTTGCGCACGGCTCGCAGCTAAACTGGCTAGTTCGTGCATGTTTACATACATTGGTTGCTGAAGTTGATGTGATCCCAATTCTAAAAAGAACAAAAACACCTGTTGAATAATATACAAGAAAAATATAACGTAAATCTGTAAAGAATTAAGATTCTACCTTTTGCAAGATGAGCCGGCAAAGGCAACTTGGCTTTAGCTCTGGGACTACCCGGAGAATCATTTTTTGTTGGAATGCTTGGCCGTTCTAAGCTGGAGCATCGGCTGGGTATAGGTGGCCTACTACCACCACCACTTTTACGAAGTTGCAACTTTGCAGACTGCTGATTGGAGGAAGAGCATGATGAGGACGAAGAAACCGGCGAAGCTGGCTGACTATGACTGCAGCCGCTACCATCTTGATCTGGAGCTTGAAACGTGTAGACGCTAAGAGCTGGTCTCTGATGTCCCTTTTCATATGCTGAAAGATAAAGGTCTACATTTTTAAAAATTTCAAGACAAAACTGCATATCTCTTAGTAATATGAAAGTAATAATAAGTAATTACCAGATGAAATAGTGTGAGGTCGTTCGTTCATTGCATTCGGATTTTGTCCATCGAATTGGTTGGAAGATTCTTTAAGATCCGGCCAAGTAGAAGTAGTAGCCGGCCTCATTGAAGTACGATTACTGTTCTGATTACTTTGGCTGGAGACATTTGAAACCTAGGACAAAGCTTCCCTTAATAATTGTACAAACGTGCAGATTTAATTGCAATGCTTACAACTAATTATGCAGTCGTCAACTGTTGCGATTCCAAAAATTAAGTATTGAATACACCGAAAAGGAAAAACTACATTGAATTGTACAAGGGTCGTTCAATAAGTAAGCTAAATTAAACACAGAATCGAAACAGTAATCCAAGCTCACAACTTTATAGACCCAATGGCGAAACTGCAGGAATTAGGATTCTAATTACTTCCTCATTCACGCTATTCTCCTATTTGGCTCTTTGTAATCTCTTCCTATTCCCAAACCTCAAGATCTGACTCAGAGGAAAGAAATTTCACTCAAATGAGGAGGCCATCGTCGCTGCTGATGAGTATTTTGAAGGAACTACTACTTTTCTGGGAGGATCAAAAAATTAGAACACCACTGGACCAAATGAATGGAGCTCAAAGGAGACTATGTTGAGAAATAATGGTGAATTTAAAAAAAAATTTATCTGCTCTTTTATCTTACTTATCGAACGACCCTCGTATTGCATAGCACACAAATAACTACTAGAAACCTTACCTGGCCTTCTGAAATAGGATGGATATACAAAGTATCTTGAGAAGTGAAGCCAGAGTCACGAGAACTTCCATTTGTTAAATGACGTAGTGTCACTATGCTGCCAATGCTGGATGGTCTGACTCCGAGAGGCTACAATAAGTACAGTATTGTCTACCACATTTATTGACTAAAGCAATGCCACACATTCTTGCCAAGAAATACGTTCAACTAAAATACGACACTACTGAATCAGTGCATTATTTAAAATCCTATAATAATTACAAATTAAATCTCATGCTGGGTCGTTTCCTCGTGGAAGTTCACATACGATCTTGAAATCATCATTTTACACTGAAGTTTTGATTTCATCAGTATCCATTTCAGTTTTTCTTAAAATTTCCACTAATCCACATTCGGTGATGATATATAAGTTGATATTTAAAAACTTTTTTGACATTTAAATTATCGTGTCATAAAAATAAAATTTTAAAAATAATTTTTTACTCGGAACAAAAATTAAACAGAAATGTTTCACAGAGCCCTGACTGTTTACGAACAGAAGAGTCGCTTCAGTCTCAAGACCATTACAGGGCAGAGCAAAAGAAAGAGCATCGAAACTTCAGTGTATTTCTAAAATGCGTCACATAAAAAAATGCGGAAGTAAAGGTAAATTAAATAAGATCATATCAAATACTGATCGAGTTGCAATACATTTAAGCAGTATACAGAATTAAAAGAATTTGAGCAATCTAAAATGTTTTTACAAAAGTCTCACCTGTGTGAGAGACCTGTGCCATGGGTGTCCCGACGGACTTGGATGACTTTTACAAGATCCACTGCTACTGCTTGTTAACGAACTAATGGAGCACATTGAACTCTTTCGAGAGCCAATTGACAGAGACGGACTAGAAGGAGGTGTTGCGAGAGACCATTTTACAGGATCACATCCCTTGATATCTGTTATGACCTGCTCGGATGCCGGTGGTAAGTGATTTGGTGAAGCCGCATGCCTTTGCAATTGATCAGAAACTTCTTGCAGATGTGTCAACTCCATAAGCATAGAAATTTCTTCATCCTATCGGAAAATCAATTTAAAAATTAATTTTCTTTTTAATTGGTAGAATATGTTTCCATTATTAGTATTATTACATACCAATACAGGTTTTAAAAACCTGGCGAGCAAACAGAATCTGCCACGTTCTTCAAGAAGAGCAGCTCGCACTGCTCTTCTTTCAGTCTCTTCTAAGCTTAGACGTTTTTCTTGTACGACTGCTGCAGAAGATTCCAATAATTTATGAAATTCTGGGTCCACAACACAATTTGTATGACTGTGACTTTGCAAAGGGCCTTGTATGTGAGTTTTACGAGCTTTCTTTTTCTGCAGTCTTAGTGTATCAGTCGATCTTTTCTTCAATTCGGCTCTTGCCTTTTTATATTCTGTAATTTTTAATCAGTATTAAAATTGTAAAATAATTTCTAGTATCTAAGTGATAAACATTTAAAAAAAAATATGAATAACCTTTGGCATGTTCCTTGTCTAAATTTATGAGAGATTTCTTCCAATCTTCTAATTTTTCTTGAAGAGGTAACACCAAGCAATCCATGATAGCACTATTTAAAATAGAATGTGAAAATGATTTAAAATTTTCCACATATACATTATACAATAGAATAGGTCTCTATAAAGCGAAGAGTGAATTTTTCTTATTTATATAATACCTTGTGAATGATTTCATGCGTGTTTCTACAGCTTTGTGCCTCAAACATATTCTCGTCAAGGCTGTGCCAATCTCTTTTGTTGCACCTTAATTAGAAAAAGAGATTAAATGATACCTTAACAAAGTAATAAAATTCATAGAGATGAATATTTCTAGGGTGGCAATTCGGGGGACGATTTTAAATCCCCGACTTTTCCCGGTCTAGTTTTTCAATTTTCCAGGTCAAGTCGCCACCCTGATTTCAATTATGGTTTGTGCAAACAATCAAAACATTTTGAACTGTGATGTATTTTGAAATAAATATAATTTTATTGCTAACAGAACTTATATTACAGATATTAATTATACCTCTGGCATTAGTGGCAGAATCAGCAATCTTTTGAAAAGCTTCCAAATAGGCAGAAATTGCTAGAATTGCGGACCTGTAACAAATTTGTTTGTAAATGTACATTGTTACTATTTAGAGCTTAATATTTAGTCCAAGACGTAAAAATGTCATACATATCTATTATTATCACGTAAGATATGACTTAAAAAAACTATCTCAATTTGTGATGTAAGTTTTCACGTCGTTTTTGTCATAAAGTTTTTCAATAGGCTACGATATCCCGTTTGCTGTTGAAATACTTGATTTCCGAATATTCAACATTTGTATAAAATACGTATTATGAAGATTTACCTCAAACACGAATGTAGTTTTGTTGCTTTTGAAATTAGATCTTCCCACAGTGGAGCGCCATTCTGCAAAAAATTATGGAATCCATAAAGAATTAATTTACAAAACAAATAAAAGTTTAGATAAATGTTAATATATACAGGTATAATTTGAAACGATATATGCGTTAATGCAACTGAATTAATTCAACTCTATATCTATAAAAAAATCCTTTTTTGTAGGCACATGATGCCTACTTTAACTAATTTTAGGTGTTTATTTATTTTTTTACATATTTTTAAGCAAAATTGTCGTTTTTCTCCATTGTATTTCGGTTGCTATAAAATATTTTTTTCCGGTCTGAATTTACATTTCAATTTGGCCTGCATGGTGTACGGTAGTCATCGATTTCGACAACACCAAAACAAACGTCTATCAATAGAACACAGATGTTCCGGAAAGTAGAACGAAAAAAAAATGAGGGTAGAACTAGGAATAAAAAAAATCTCACAGTAAATAATTGCCTAAACAATCGCCAAATAAAGAGCGGTAGATACTAAGAAAGACTAGACAAAGCTTAGAGGCAACGCGAAGTGGTAAATACTTTTAAGAAACAATAGGAAAAAAGCATCTAGGTAATTTTCAGTCGAAAATTATTACCTTCATATCGGAGATGATCTGTTGAAAGAGTCCACCCAGGGCACTGCAATCCCTCTCAATGTTCACGTCCATGGTTTGCTGTGTTTTGTACTTGTTTGTATTGTTTCAGATGAACCCGTTGCACCTCCTCTTGACATACAACACTTGACCACTTGTTATTATCCCGTTCAGAAATAGAAAAACGAAGCCTACGGGATATATGAAAGTTTCTTCGCGTCCCAATACATATTAAGAAAATTCGTTAAATCCCTCGTTGCAAGAATTCTCTGTCTCGAAAGATGCGATAAGAGAATAGAACAGAGTTTATACTTTATCTTATACGTTCGATATCTACCTCCACGGCTGACTTGGGATGTTTCTGGCTTCTTTAATTGTTGCAAAAAAACGCGCACTTTTCTTAATTTCGGGCATTCGTCTTTCTCATATATTTTACATAACTTTACTGTTAATAATTTATATTTTACATGCACTCGTACGTTTAGCTTATATCGCTGTTTATTTCCAAATAAAAAAAAAACAAAATGCAATTGACAAATTTTAGGGTGGAAAATGGAGATTTTTGTAGGCACGTGCAAGACTGCTCGCGATTTATTTAGATGTTGATATAGTTCAACTCGCGGTCTTGGAAAATCGACGGATGCAATGTCGCAAAACAATACTTTATTATTTTTCACTATTTTTTATGGACTTCAGATGCTTCAGTGACTTTCTGTGCTACAAAATGCCAACACACTCGCAAATTTGTGTCTGTACGTGCTAATACAGTAATATACTGTCAAGAAAGTAATGTATATATGTATAAAATGCTTTTCACGAATCGCCATTGGCCCTGATCGGCCTATCATCGACCACGATCGCCATGCAACTAGATTCAGGGTTGGGAAAGAAAATCTGGATGCGGCACCACTAGCGAAATTGCAGTAAAATGTGAATTCCGTGAATTAAAAATATTTTTCGAAGTTTCGAAAGGTGGAAACAAATCATTATTTGACGAAACCGACAAAACAGAATTAAATTTCACTAAATTTATTATAATATATATATTTTTTTCTTTAATAAAATTTGTTCTCATATCGCAGTTATGTATAGACATCATTTCTTATAAAAATTGTGATAAACTTTCCGCAGTCTCTTAAATGTTTATACAAAAATAAAAGATTACCTTACAACTTATCATAATAATCTACATGATCTCCTGACACGTATTTCTGTTCTTCCAGTACTTGTAAAAGACGATTTACAGTTTCTTCTGGTGATAAAGCTATGTTTTTGCTCATCATCTGATTGAATTCTTCTTTTACTTCGGCATCTCCAACATTTTTACATATATTTTGTAGCATGTCTGTCTTTACAGGTCCAGGTGAATAATTCAGTACGTTAATATCTGGATTCTCGACAGTAAATACCTGTTAAATAACGAAGAACAATTGTATAAAAAATTCAAAAGCTATAGAATTTAAATTTAAATAAATTAAATGTTTTAGCAAAATTGATTACCTTAAAATACATTTCCCTGGCGGCTTTCCCAGAACAATAATATCCTAAGGATTTCATAGGCTGCAGAGCACATAGCGAAGTAATATTTATAACAAAAATTTCGCATTTACTTTGGCTTCTGAACAATTTCAAGAAGACACTGTTCAAAACTGCTGCAGAGAACACATTTAAATCATAATATTTACGCCACACTGTGAAGTCAGTCATGTCAATCGTTTTCTCAGTTATATTTCCTGTAGATGCAGCATTGTGTATAATCATTGCTTGATCAAACATAGAAATTCCATTCTTACTTAAACTCTTTTGCAAGATTTCTGAAAAAAAATGAAATTACATTTTTTCAACTTATACATTTTACATATGGTAGAAACTGTGAGATATGACTTGATATTTAAAACTATCAATATTTTCTTACCAGTTAATTCATCTGCAGATGCAGTACTCAGGTCAACACTAGCACTATTTATTATCAAATGCTTAGGTAAATTGCTTTTTGTATGCTCCAGACCTTCCAAATTTCGTGCCAAAAGAAGAATTTCTGAACCAGGTTTTAATAGAGGTGCAAAAGTTTCTGCAATTTGTTTACCTATACCTTGACTAGCTCCAGTGATAACAAGAAATGTAGTTCCGGTAAATGGCTTCATAGTATTTTCTTTAATGTATTAAACGATGCGAAGGTAAAAGATACGTAGTAAAATGGAATGTAGTGAGTGACAATACTGATAATAGTGACAAGTGACATTGGGGACGTGTACATAAAAAGTGGGAGAGCAGGCGACAAAAGTCTTGAACTATACGTTACATATATACGTAACATACCGTAGGTAAATTACATGAGGGTTTTAACGTAATTTACGTATGTACGTATATTACGTCGAAAACACCAAATTCATATGGTGTATTGGTACTGATGTGCCGTGACCGTTATTACCGCGTCAGTGACGGTAAATTTTTCTTTTACGTAAAAATTTACCGTACTTGGTAATTTTTTGGTAATTGTGGTAATTCTCTAAATATAAATTGTTTTTTCAAACAAACAATTAAACTTGAGAAATTATTAATATTAAGTACCCAAATAACATATTTTCCACAGTCATAAAATTGAAATTTATGTATAAATATCTCAAAAATGTGATAAATTCGGAAGAAAGCAGACGATATTCGACAATAACAGTGATACCAACACTAGCCAATACTGCCAACATAGTCTATGCTGGTTTGCTGCCGACGATTTTAAAATCTGAGGTTATGTTGCATTGAAAAAAGTAATAAAGTTTAGTCTTTTATATTTAAAAATTATTTTGTAAACATTTTTTGCTTATTACAGCTAACTTGTTTCTATAAAATGTATATCATCACGTTATTTAAAAAAAATGTTCGTTAACAATAGTACAAATATCGAATTACCACTTTTACCAAATAATTACCGAGTTACGGTGGTAAGAAATTACCAGTGACCAGAAAATTACGGTCACGGCACATCACTATGTATTGGTGTCGGGGGTTTTCGACGTATGTATGTATAAAATGGTGCTTTCATGCCTCTGCAAGCATGCAGACTGCTTGCAGAAATTATATAAGAGTAAAAGAGATAGCGAATACAAAATTGGACAAAAAGAACTCTCTGTCTCTTTTACTCTTATGTATTTTCTGTAAGCAGCCTACATGCTTGCAGACGCAGAGGTATGAAAGCACCATAAAGTCATAAAGGTGCAATCCCATTTCGGCAGAAAACGTTGGCGAAAGCAGAATCACATGAGAGTGACAGAGATAGACAGATCTGTTGCGTTTTTATGCAAAACGATGAGAGTGAGAGAGACACACTAACACTACTATATGTTATTCTATCTCTCTCATGGTTTTCGTATAAAAGCAACGCATTCCGGAATTCCGGATCCATTGATACGATAGAATATCCGGTTGGGTTGCGTCGTAGTCAGTGGGGGGTTTTAACGTAAAATACGTAATTTACATAAGTAGAAAACCATGTATGTACATATATATGTACCTTACCCCCCTCCACGTAATTTATTATTCTAAAAATATATGTGAAAAAACCTTTTTGTGGAAGAAATTAAAGAATAACCATTATTGACCAGGATTTCCGGTAACTATTGGTAATTACCGATGATCTGATATTTCTGACTGCAGCTGTCACTATCTTACATAGTCATTGTCATTCCCGCAAAATCGGAAACTGGAAACAAGAAACACTGCCACCGGAAGTCAATATCACTCAGTATTCACAATACTCCAATAGTCTTTTTCCTTTGCCTTCTCATGGAGAATTCTTCATAATTTTTTCATCAAAATCAAGATTAAAAATGATGAAAAGCCTCTAGAAGAACAATACTCAATATTGAAAAATCACTCGCATTAATTTAAAAGTGACTCTACTTTTCAACATTATTTTTTAAAATAATCTAAGACTGACAGTAACAATCAAATTGTGTCTTCTGCGCAGCAAAAAGATGCGCGGCGTGTATGCGATTTCCAGTATTTTGCGACTGATCATTTCTATACTAAAGTTGAAAATTAGAGAGTTACTTTAAAATGAATGAACATAATAATTAAACTCGGTAATCGTTCTCTCTCTTTTTTCCAGCTTCTAGGAAAGAAAAGGACAAAACATAAATTACATACCAAGAACTTTAGAACCCAATACTCGCCTCATTGATACGGCCCTACAGTTACATTCAGTTATTAGTTGCTCGCTTGACTATAGGGGGAAATGCCTGCGCAATCAACCTGCGCACAACATTCTCAAATCTGGTGAAAAGGTAAGCAAATCATCTGTCTCTATATTTTGTTTTTTATCGTATATTCCACAATAAATTGCGCCGAAGTATTTCGCAAACTATGTGGTAGTGGTCCCTTCATAATCGGACGTATTGTCATGTCAATATGAGTAAAACTTCAAGTGTAACAACGAAATGTAGTGTAGCGTCTCCTGTCTTGCATACACCTGGCATATCATCTGGACACGCGACTTAATTGATTTTCATTAATTCGGAGTGCAAAAGTTATCAAAATACAACCCTTGAGTTCTCGGTTTATGTCAAGTGTGGGCAAAACATGAAAAACTTTGACCGCTTCCTTGCGGATTCTCGTCTTGTCACAGGTGCCTTGACAGAAGGGGGTAAACAATACATGCTAAATGACAAAAAGCGGAATTTTCTGCGAGAGAAGGGTCGCAATTTGATTTGAAGGGTTGTCGTCACGAATTCCTTCGTATGTACAAGTCGTGTTCCGTTTTGGCATTGTTTATTTGCATCCCGTGTATCATCTGTATCTGTATCTGTCATGGCGGGCCCCAGGCGGGTTCGTGCGTTGCACGAGTTTATTCATTTAGCCGAAGTTCAGTAACTTAACAGAACATGGCAGGGGGCTTTTTTTATTCCAGGGAGCGAGTAAATTGAATTATCATGGCGAAATTTTGCGGCATTTTTGGTGGCATACTGTCACTGGAGTTTTAAGAAGGTTTTTATGGTTATTATGGCGGCTACCGTCGATGCCACGCGCCATATCTGTAACCTTCTTGCGCACGTCGTACGCCGACTCCTCCACTACTCCACTTTTCTGTGCCTTGACGTTTCGTCCACGACTGTCTCGTCATTGGATAGAACTGATAAATTCACCTTCTTCCCGATCGAGACGCATAATTATTTATCCTTATCCCGCCAAAGAAAATGTGCAAAGTTTTTCGGAGCATGAGGGTGAATTTTTGGAGTCAGGGATATGCAGTCATTTTGGCACTTGGACCCACTTGGAAATGAAGTTCGAAATAAGAATTATTTGATTCGTGCAAATTCGTGTCATTTCTGGAATTTCAGAACACATTTTTTATTCATGAAGTGACCTTCCAGTCCCGTCGCCATGAGGCCTCAATGTTGTGTTCCATCTGCACCAAAATGTTGCTTCGCTACAATTTTTTAGGCATTTTTCACCCAAGGGGATTTTAGTCGAGAATATTCTGATGTTTGCAAATTCAAGCATCACATTTGTTGTAAAGCAGAATCCAAAATTTTGATTATAATAAGGTTTTCATAATTTTGAAAGTTTAAACCATTTGACCTCATTTAGAATGTTTATTATTTTGACGAAATTTATGAATTATTTGCTGAAAGGTTTAAGGGTGTTGGACTCATGCTTCTAAGCAAAAACTTAAAATTCTAAACTTTTTTTCTAGAAATATTAAAATTATATAACCTGGAAAACGCAAAAATATCTGCAATTTCGATAGTTATCTATAACTTTTCCAAATCTGTACAATAAAATTCAAATGTTTTTATGTAGTACAACAAGAACCGCAGATATTTGAGTATTATTTTATAAATTCGGAAAAGTCACAGGTGACTCAGCTGCAGATATTCTGAAAATATATTGCAATTTTTTGAATTTTCTTAATATTTCTTAGAATCGCTTGTAATTTAAAATCATGATTGCTCCGGATTATCCACACATTGATATATGTTTTGCTGGAAAATGTCAGGGTACTTGATAAAGCAAGTGACATTTGCAAGGTTTAAAAATATTGATTTTTTTCATTGATCAAGGTTCTCAAAGGTCTCAGGAGATTTTTTAAATAAGTTAGTACTTTGAAGTTTTATAAATTCCAAATTAATATCTTTGAAATCATCTATTTTTGTCGCGTTTTAAACAAAATGAAAACTGAGGTGTCGAAAAATTCAAAGTTGAATTACAAGAATACAGTCAATGATCAAATTTAGCTTTCGGTGAAAGTGTTCGCCGTGTTCACTGCAACTGTCAGGGAGACTGAAAATAACTTTTTTAAGTATCCATGCATGTAAAAAGCCAAGTCGGCTTGCACGTATCGCCTCGAAATTTTTCTTCACAATTTTATTATTGCGAAAAGCAATTTTAATGCCTCATAGTCTCTCTTCTTTTCAAAATCTCAAGTTCGAATATAGAAGAACCAAAGCTTTTTGTGAGCTATTTTTATTTGAGGGAAATTGGAGGTAATCCCTTTTCGGAAGTTTATCCTGACGTTTGTTTAGAAATTTGTTAATATTAATCTTTAATAAAGGGTATAGATCCTGTTAGTTACATCCGTGATTCTGCAGTCAACGAATCACGAAAACCTGTTTCATCGCGAAATGTAGGTTGCTTGTCCTGATTGCCCAACCGTTAACGTTATACAACAATTTTATCAAAATCAACCTTCGTTAACAAACACTTAAAAATTGTGCTACATATGATAAGAGACTATGGTATTGTTTATGACTCTGACTGACGAAAAATTCCAACATTAATTTGAGAGGAATCTAAATCTACACTTTCAAGATAATCGTTATAAAAGTGTCAATCAAAAAAGAATTCATTTCTTATTTTAGAATCCTACCTAAATGTCTCACTCAAAAAAAAAATAAGTTTATAATGCCAATATTTCTCTTTATAAGAGAGAGTAATAAGTAAATTGCTAGGTATCAATAGTTTAATAACCCTTTTCTGTAAATAACTAGTTGTAGTTTTTCCCTGTTAAAGACGTCTTTATGATTACGGAATAGAGTGAAAATAGTGTCTATTATGAGTCTATTTATGAGTCGCGGCGAGTTAAATTACACGTTTTGTTATTACAGAGCTGCGGTAAAAGAGAGCGCGTAAGTTTTGTGAAATGTAAATCTATATTAAGCACTTGATCAAAGTTTTCTCTATTGCATAACGGCTGTTATTTAGCCTCAATTATTGAGGAAATGTGCTGTAACTAGGCGATGCCATGTTTCATTCAGAACAATGTGCATTGCTACGTGTCCCTGACACCGTTACCTGGTAATCCAAACTTTCAGTCTCATTTCTACTGTTACTCTGCTCTTGCAACTTGGAAGATAAGTCTGGACTTGAGTTAGTCGTTAACGGTAAAAACGAAATGACTTGAGGCGATAAAACTGAAGCAGAAGAAAGCATTGGCATATTCTGATTCCACAGTCTTGATTCTTGACTCTTAGAGAAATGACTAAATGAAAAGTAATGAGAGTGTTAATGACTTTCTGATCAATGATCATTTCAGGATTTTTCATTCATTTGTTTTTTTCAGTTGTTGGTAATGAGAATGCATGTCTCATATTGAAATGCCAAAAATCGACTCATTATACGAAACAGGAGTTTAAGTGTCTCGAAAGACAAATGTCCCTGACATGTTGTAGTTCAACTTTCATTTTCACTCTTGTTACCTCTACAATCATTTCTTGATAGGACACTTATGCGGAAGTGAAGTAAATTACACAACTGCAGAAAAAGTAATATGTAAATGCATTTTTTAAGATGATACAAGCTTTCTCCCACTTTTGGGGCCATAAATCACGCGATTGATTTTTTTTACTGTTTTTCGACCTCTCATCTACCAGCCCGAGATGTTTTTTTTTTTTTGTGATATTTTGTTTTTAGTGACTTGTCTTGAAATTACAAAAATTTGCAAAACAAAATCAATATTTATTTTTTTTATTTATTTATCGACAGCTTAAACAATACATATAGAATTTATAATTTAAATAACATTAAATGATAAGCTATTCCAGTACATTCTTTTTCCTGACAATGATGCTCAAACTGTAAGCCAAAATAAGCACAGGTGCACTGTTTTTCAATCAATTGATAACCTTTTTATGCAACCAATGGCCGATAAGGCCATCCTTTATCGTTCTCAGTTCACAGTGTACTAAAGAAAGTCAATTAATAATTATTATCAAGTTATCTCAGCACTCTCGCCTTCTTTATTCACAATAATAGATAAACATTTTTTCTCTGCAGCACTAATCTTTTTTTAAATATAAGAATGCGCACAGAGCGAAAAAATATTTAGTTTCGGTACTTTTTGCGTAAAACAAAGAATTAAAAATATGACTTCAAAATACAATATTTTAATTTTACTTAAAAAAGATTTGAAGTAGGCAATTTTTCGCTCTGTGTGAATAATTTTAGTTGAAAATTAATTAATTCTCCAGAGAGAAAAACTTCCAATTTTAATATTTGTTAAGTAAAATGAAGAAATCGAATTTTTAGATTGGTACTTGACTCCAACACCCTTAAACATTTGAAATTTTCAATTAAAAAATTATCCTGGGTGTTTTAATTCTCTTGTTTTAAATTCGTTTTGAAAACTGCGCTTGCTTCGGTTGTTTACTCGCTGCATATGAGCGATTTTGAAATATCCTTGAAGTCTCGCCGAATAACTTGTTTCTGAGTCCCCTTCCTTCTGTGCTGATCATTTTATCGTCTCTCACATATACACACCTCTTTTCGATTTACATATCTCTTTGAGCCTATCTTTGTTTTGCTTCTCGTTACGATTAGCGCTAATCTTCCTTAATCAAATGCATTTACAATGCAGATATTTCTGCAAAATTTGATAAACATACAGTGCCAATTTATTTTTGGTGACATTCTTAATCTCGTGCTTGAGATTCTAATCACGATCATTTTTCCTGATTAATTACTGCAGATATGATTCAATTACAAGTTATAATTCAATTTTCTCGTGTGTTAAGATATTTTTTAAATCGTACAAAAAAGAATCAGTGTCGAGATAAACTTGCGAATGTATCGTTACACTTGTTGCAGATCTAAGATCGCTCGATACTCTGAATCACATGTTCGGGTGGCCTTCCACTCGACCGTTGACGACCTTCTTTTCTCTCATGGCTTTTCTTAATATAAAACAACATCAGAGTAAACGACACCGAGATTGGAATAATTAATCGTTATACAAAGTCTTTTATCATCGCACTTGCTATCGCCGTGAATGACGACAACAAAAGTATTTTATCGTGTTTTTATGCGCGAAACTTCTCCCCCCTCTTTATTTTTCCTCCACCCCCTCAATCATCGTGATTTTTTATTTTCCTGTAAACAACAACGCGGTATCGAGAAATCACGTCAGGCAAAAATTTCAAAAGACACAAATAGAAAGTTGACTAATTGCAAAAATAACACGTGCTATACTTTTCAAGTTTAAAAAATCGAAAAATGATTCTAATCAAGTCTTTTTAGATTGCAAATACTCTATACTCAAGAGATAGAACATTAAAAAAGTGGCCGTTTCACCTTCAATTTTTCAGAAATATTTACTCTGATCCAGAAATAATTTTCTAAAATTGTAATGACAGTAGTCTAGGTCACTTAGCCATGAATGAAATGCCTGTTTCGACCTTCTTAGAATGACGTTAGTCAGGGTTAAATTTTACTCTTGTAGTAGAGACTGATATATTATTAGTATGTATATAATACTAATAATCGTTAATGTGATCTTAATACATACATTCCGTTTACCGTAAGACTTTTGTTTTTTTTTTATATTGGCGGTTTTAAATAATAATTTTAAATTGATGTACCTAATTAATTTTAATTATGCAAATGTAGATAGTATAGTATAATTATGCTTTTTGATATTCAATTAACTTCAGATTGGTGAAAAGGTCATTTCACCTATTAAACTATGAACAATTTATAAACTTAGAGCAGCTTTATCGATAATATTTTGACGCTATAAATAATAATAATAATAAATAATTAATGAAAGAATGGCCAAAGTTAACATAGAAATTAGAAGTTTTTTTGTTGAGGGCTTTGTTTTGTTTTCTTTTTGTGGATAAGAGGTGCAGAATACTATACATAGTAAGTAGGGTCATCGAATTGCACACATCCAATAAAAATACCCCCTCAATCTGCAAACCCACGTGGCAACATCGCTCCGTTTTTCTCCTACTCGCTCTTCAGGAGATTCCAACTGCAAATTGCGATCGGCGCGTCTCTTGGTAGCTTTTTTTTCCAACCGGCTTTTTACATATTTTTTACATTGTAGCAACTTGGTTCCGAAACAAGAATGCAGTTGCGAAAAATATGCACACAAATGCTTTAAGTTCAAAAATTTTAATTATTACATTTAAAATTATCAACTTCTTATTAAAAAGTTTTAAGTGGTTATTTTAAAATTAAATAAAAATTGTATATATAGAAAGGAATTTCTATTTAAACAATGTAAGAAAATTCAGTTTGAAGTCTGCTAATATAAAATTTGAAAAATCAGAGCAAGAGGAGAGATTTCTGAGATTTTTTTGGAAGAAAATATGATCCCGAAGAATGCAGATTGTGCATCGAGCCCCCGCGATTTAGAAAAGAAGAATTTTGCCACGCGAACATTCATATCAACCGTCCTCGCGACAAAAAGGAAAGGCGCCGTGCGACAAAACACATGTCTAAAAATAGTTACATCAAGCATAAAAACCACAACCGAGTGCAATGCGCGCTCTGTAAAATGCGAACGTTATTCTCTCAAAATAACAAAATCATTTATCATATTATCATCATTATGGATTTGAAGCTATTTACTTTATGATATTGACATTTTATTGATGTAATTTGAATGACTGATTATTCAACCATTTATTAATGAAATTATTATTAACGTTCACTCTAATTATTATTAATGTTCACTATATTTTTCCTGTTTTGAGAACATTTTGTACTATGAAGCCTGAAAATGCAAGGGAACCTCGGAATTTTATCTGATCAGAGTCGATCAAAGCGTGACATTGATTATTAAACAATTGATAGTTGACGAAGCGTCGCAGTATAATCAATTATATATATGTACAATATAAGAGGCTCTTCGAGTTATATTCAGAGGCAAAACAAAAATGTAGGCAAAAATTGAGATAAAATTAAACCAGTTGTCCTCTAATAGGCAATAACGCTGATCCTGTTTCTTCCATCCCTTAGAGTCTCACCATCAGTAAAATGAAGGCTATCGTTAAGTGAAGAGGAGGTGAGGTCGTCGATCGAGAATCATTTTTCTGATTTCTCCGTTACTTCCAGCCTCCTTCCCTCGCTTCTTAGACAGGATACTATTTTTTTTTACCTCTTCCTTGATGTCGTCGTCGGGGGCTCGACCATTCCAGTCTTTATGATGCAACGAACCTTTTATACCTCAGTTCAAATTTTCGTAGGGGGGCTATACATATATGTAAAAAGTAGGCTGAGTATTCAGGTCAACTTTTTTCAAGCTTGTCTCTTTCATCTCATTTTGAGAAGACACCGAATCAGGTGGGTCATTCAATTTTTTAAAAAAAATTCGGACTTCAAAATTCGATTACAGAGCGCAAAAGTCTGTTGTGTAGATTTTGAATTCTTCGTTTTGTGCAAAAAGTATCGAAATTGAATATTTTTTCGCTCTGTATGCAATCTTATATTTGAAAAAAGATTAGCGCTACAGAGCGAAAAAATATTTATCTATACTTTTCGTTGAGTAAAATGAAAAATGAAATTTGGAGCTTAACACTTGGGTAGAAAAGCTTCTAGTCGAGTTCAAAATAGAAGTATTATATGGCGAAAAAATATCCAACGCCCTAACTTTAAGGATTATTGAATAACTTTAAATGCATGTTTCTAGAAGTTCGATTCGAAACTTGAAATGAAAGTATGTATTGGCCATGTTCTAAGTTTGCGAAGTGGCAACATCGAAGGGGCACAAGAAATGTAGTGGGGGATCAGAGTGATCCCCTAACTGACGGCGTGCGTGCGTCACGGCGCGTAGCGCTTCACGATACAATATATGTATCGAGATACTTGTTACAAACGAGTAAACTACACGCTATATACGTATACTTACGATTTTATTCCGCGTTACTCCAATTGACAGTATTGGATATCCACAACTTGATTCCCAATCAATCGATGTAAACAAGCGCTACTACGCAAGAGATATCATTTGGTCCATTTTTTATTAAAGTTCTTGCTTTTGCGCCAGTTTTTAATGTTACAACGAGAGAAGAAATACATACCACGTACAGTTATAAAATTTATCCTCAATATGGTGTTATTTTGGAAAAAATTATTTACTCCTCTTCTCTTGTTACTGGTTCAAAGTGAAATGTGTCTCATAGGTACGAAAAGCGGCGTTTTTGTATTAATTAAATGTGGTTCGATTGATCATTCCGTCGTATTTGTGCTTTTATGATGTTGATATTTGATTTCAAATAGTTCTTTACATAGAGTATTTCGTTTGTTTCAGGACCTACGAAGGTATAACAAAAGGCAAAATGTTCAGTTTTCATAAACCGAAGGTCTACCGTTCGAGCCAGGGATGCTGCATTTGCAAAGCAAAATCAAGCAGGTAATTATACAATTTCAGTTCTCTTAATTTGAAAAAGCAAAATTGAATATTGAAGACTGTTTGAAATGAAATTCGACCTAATGAAAAATTCGTTTTCAGCTCGAGGTTTACAGACAGCAAAAAGTATGAGGAGGATTTTATAAAGTGCTTTGAACTAAAGGAGCGACGTACAGGGGAGATTTGCAATGCATGCGTACTTTTGGTCAAAAGATGGAAGAAATTGCCTGCTGACACTAAGAAAAATTGGAAGCATGTAAGTGACATAATTAAATCTCTTCCCCTCCTCTTATCAATTATATAAGTTACCTAATTACTATTGATTTTGATTTTTTTTGTAGGTTGTGGATGCACGTGCAGGTCCAGGAATAAAATCGCTAACGAAATTTAAAGCTAAGAATAAAAAGAAAAAATTACAAGATGAAAAGGATAAGCTTGAAAAGCTCGTGAAGAAGAAGCACGTCTACCTAAAACGTGATAGAGAACCGAGTCCTGCTATAAGCGATGAATTGAATGGTTAGAAACTTCTCAATTTTTAATGTATACACTTGATTTTAATGTTTCAAAGAATCTGAAGGAATTTCAAAGGTTTCCAAGGTTTCGAGGGATTTTAGGATATTTAAAGGCACTTCAAATGTCTTTTCAAAAATTTCAAAAGTTTTTACAAGAGTTATACAATTTAAAAACAATATAAAAACTGCAAAGGATTTTCAAAGATAGTCAGGAATTTTTTTCCTGAATTTTGAATGTCAACCCTGATTAGTTGATCACTTGATACTATTCAAGTTTTATGTATTAACGAAATAATTATTTCCAGATGATTACTTCAATCGTCCTGCAAGCAAAAGTTCGAGTAGAGCTGGAAGTCCTGAAGAAATTTTGAATGAACTTTCCATCGCAGAGAGTCTGCTATCTTTGGCTGTGCCCTACTTTAAAGAGTGAGTTATTATTTGTATCTTCTCCTCTACTATCGTCTTCATTTTCGTTTTATTATTAATTATAATATTAATTATTTAATATTAATTGAGTTACAATGTTATTCTGACAAGTAGTTTTAGATTTCGAGATTGCGCGAGTCTATTTTCGATATAACCGCAATTTTTCTATGATAGGATGATAGGATATTAACCATGAATTTAATCTCTCTAGGGATCCGATTTGCTGTGGAATAGTATTTAGAGGTCGAAACGGAGAACTGATGGTGGACAAAGACCAAATAAAACCTTGTTCCGCATACGAAATCAAAAGACAACAACAACAACATCACCAACAACAAGAACAACAACAGTTGACAGTCCTCAGGAAAAGTCCTTCTCCTGGTTCAGCTTCGACGAGTCCCTCGCACAGTTCCGCATCCACTAGTCCCGCGCACAGTGTGGAATCAACTGTTGAATCGTATTCGGATTCCGGCTACGACGAGTCTTCCAACCAGGGAGTAGGTGAGAGAAAACTAGTTAAAATTGTTCAAAATCCCACTTCTGCAGTTAAAGTTCAGCATTTAAAAGGCGTGCAGTTAAAAACGGTTCCAATAGACGAAACTGTTCGATTAAAAAGCCAAGTGGTGCCAATAAACTTGGTTCCGATGAAGCCGATCTCTATAATCGGAACGACCAATCTTACCATGAGTAATATCTCTTTAAGCAATGGTACTTCACTTCCGATTGCTCAGTCCAACGCGATGGCGATTCCATCCAATCCACTCGTAGATTTAGCTATGCATGCCTCTTCCAGGCAACCGGTCACTAATTAATGTCATTCACCCGTAGAGTCTTAATTTATTGTTTCTCATGTAGTTAGATGTACGTTGCGATAAGGACTTATTCCTAAGTGATCGCATACCCAGATTTCGAGGGCTATGGACGGGCTTGTCCGAAATTTTTATTCTAGCAAAGGCAAACTAGAGTCTATAAAATGATACGAAAGGTGATAAATATATCTTATAAGACATCCCGATCCAGCAGACACCTTCCAGAATGCATCTCAAGTTTCGCCATGGATCGGGATCTTACATGTGTACCTTATGTAGCATTGAGATCTATACTTAACAATTTCGTTTTATTGAAAAGAAAGAAATTTAAGATTTACAAAGAAAACTATAAAGAACAAGATTTAAGTATAGAATCTCACATAAACTGCCACATGATATTGTTGACTGCATATTTTAAAACATTTTATAAAAATTAAATCAATTGCATCTAAATTATCCGATGAGTGATATGAGATTCTAAAAGAAGTATACTTTTTCTCCAAGTGTGGCAGTTGCTTCTAAGTTGGCTTTGCATTTTGATCGTTAAAGTTTTGCGAAAGTTTTTGAGAAACGTTATCAGTATCCCATCCACAGCTTCTGTTTTCTGGGCAATCTTGCATTGCAGTTATACATTTATATATATATACCATATGTATATAATTAAATATATATATATATATATGAATATTGTACAGGTGTTCCAAGATGCCAATCAATTTTCTAACACTGGGTCCAAAAATAGCAAGGAGACTTGTTATTTTCGATCGTAAAATCAACATGTAATATGCAATTGGGATGGATCGTGCAAAGCTCCATGACAATGTGTTCAGATACTAGAATTCTGACCCAATTATAGAAATAATAAGAGTAACTTTACGGTAAAGAAATAAAACGAAGTCTGTTAGGTGGCGTCATATCATGATAATATTTATACTTAGGCAGTATTATCAGTCTAAAGAAAAGAAATTCAATTGAAGACTATCAATCGGATTGCCAGATAAATCTTTATTGTAATCTTAACTTGATTTTTAACTGCAGTTTGGTGCAACTTATGACGTCACAAAACAACTAGAGTACTATTTCTAAACGTGACATAACATTAAAAAATACATAAGGAATTTTAGCAATCGCGTTGCTCAGATTCTATAAACTAGATCTGCAAGTATAATTGATTATTAATCTTGCTGTCAAGTTTACAGAATTTTATAGTCTAATTAATGAAAAAAAAAAAAAAAAAAAAAAGAACTGTGAATTTGCATTTATTAATCGACATCTTTTTTTACTCATCCAATTTTTTATTTTCTTCTTTAAAATTTTGTTTGAGAGACTACGTTAGAATGTAAATATTAATTTTGAATACATAAATGGCAACGCGATCGAATGTTAGTTCCTAATTTTTACAGATGGGCACATTATCGAACAAAAGCACAAGATGATGGTACCTGTTCAAAAAATAGATTATTTATTTGGTGTTGATGCCAAATTTTTGATTTTTGCACCAATCAGGTTTTTATTTCAATCTTTTAATAATTTACAGATAGTTTAACTGAAAAATCATGAACTATGGAGTCTTACAAAGCGAGTAATGTTTTCGAAAAATTTTTAAGCCGCGATGATTATTTTCTTTTTTTTTCGTTTTGGTAGACTAAGAATCATCAAAAGCGAGCAGTGGTAATAGGATATTTTACACGTTTACATCTACTTTTAATAACCAGACAAAGATATAAATATTCATATTAAACTTCGTGATTGAAAGGAAAGAAAAAGGACATTTTAATGGAGATATGGAGGAAAATTTACTACGTGCAATTGTAAAAAAAGTGTGTTAAAAGTCTGTTAAGTCCCTGTCCATGTAGAAATTGATTCGAAGTTGTGTCTTGGCTCAATGCAAGTTTATGGAATCCAGGTTTCAATGTTAAAATGAAAAAAGTATACTTCCTTCAGGGTCGCCACTTTTCTTTCGTCTCGAAAGATTTTAATTTTTAGAATAACTGATAATTTTTGTGTAATTCAAGTGGCAGCCCTGTTCCTTATCAGCACAAACGCTCAACTGTTGATATAAACTAAGGTTCACCTGGAGGTACATAATTTTTTAAATAAGTAATAATTAGTTACGTAATATTACTGCCCACCTAACTTATCCCGAACCCACGCTGACAATCGTAAATCAAACATCGAATAAGGAATTTGTTGAAGGACAATGCAAAGTTCCTCGCCCTTCAACAAATTCGAGTTGTACATTTCTTTCAATTAAAAGAGTTTAATGATCTCTTTGCTGTGAATGATATTTTTTTTTTTAATACAATATAATTTATGTATAGAGCCAAGAAGACTTGTAATGCGATTCAAAGAATTTCAAAAATTCGAATTTTTAAATATTCGAATATATAAGTTTGAATATTTCCTCGATTCGACTTGCGACTCTTCTTTTATTTATTTTGTGATTCTCTTACAATACAGTACTATTCCTTTTCTATTTGAATTTATATATTTTTATACAAACTATAGTTTTTCATTTTTACGCAATGAAGTTTTGAGCGTGCACTGCCAGAGGCAAATAGATGGGAGAGGGAGAAGGAAGGAAGCAGTGTTTGATTCCAGATTAATCTGATGGCAATATTTCGTTTAATAATATTTATTGTAACTTTCAAATGGATTATTTTTTTTATTTAATTATTAATTGTGATGGATACTTATTTTTGAAGGAGGGAAGGAGCGTACAATGCCGAGTGGTGTTGATTTCAGATAATCATGCATAGAGACGTTTTAAAAAATATTAAAGGGCGAGAAAAAATAAATTAGGCATGAGTCGTACCGTGGTGCTTTCGTGGGTGTTGGTATGCTTTCCATTTTGGTATGAGTATAACAATTGTGGATTACTATACAGTACAAATTTTCAACTACCATTTTGGTAGTTACTTATAGTACAATAACCAGATACCAATCAATAGATAAAAGCACCTACAGTTTCAGTAAATTCGATAATTGAAGCAACCAACGAAAAAACGTTGTATGCGTAAAGATTTTAATATAATTAATTAGTATCAATATAATCCGTTTTTTTTTCAGTTATTTCACTGATTGTAATCTTAAAGGTGTTGGACCCAAATGTTAACGCTCAAAATCGATGGTATTTTTATTACTTTTTTTCACAAAACTAAGAATTCAAAATCTTACATCAAAATTCAATCTCTTTACTCTACAGATATGTTGCATTAATGGAAATTCTCTTTGTATACTTTTCTAATACATTCGCAGAAATTCTCTTCTTATTTTTAGCACTTCAAATAATATAATTTCTGAACGAAAGACTATTTAAGACATATGGTGTGATATGGAAATTGTACTTTTACAATCAGTGATATAACTCAGTATTTAAATTTAAACGTAAACTTTAAATTTTATATAAACTTTCTTACAACGCTATTTGGTTCGTTGCTTCAATTGAAAAAAGAAAAAAAATGAAAAAGTGTTTCGTCAATGCCAAATATCTACATAAGAAAGAAAAAAAAAGTATAAAAAGGAGAAAAATAATGCTGAAAACTATTTTTCAATTAGGTCGATTTTTATCAATGCCCACTAAACGCGTTTTACAGCGTTTGTATTTGACTTTTATAAATTAGGCAAAATCTACGAGAGGAGTGGACTGAGGTGTGGTTTGGAAAGCATTGCTACTAAGAGTTGGATTCAGTATTTTATACTCGATTTATTATACTGGACAGTTTCTAATATAAAAATTAGGAATTCATATAAGTGAAAGAACTAAAGTGGTAGCCATAATACGGTTAAAACTTTATCATCACAGAAAAATATCTGGAGAGAAAAGTCGATTGATTTATATATTAAGTTATAAATAGTCTTATGTAATTTATATAAAGGCGGTACGGTTTGTCGATCTTCGAGAATCGCGGAAGGAAAGTCATTTTTATAAGAACTGCTGTTAGATACGGTTTTTATACTGATATCATATGTGCGAAATTTGGTTCTGTTGGGATTTTCGAGTTGCGAATTTAATCTATCGACTGCAATCATTTGAGTGAAATGGGCACACAATCAATTTCTCGGGATTGATGATGTTATTATTGATGACAGGGATGGATGTAAATATTGTATTTTAAACTTTAAAGAGAGTTTTCTCGCGCAAATTTCCATTGATGTCCATTAAATGTCATAGAATTTCTACATCAACATTGAATACGATTGTGAGACTGATCGATGTATTAAGCAGATAATTTTTATTTACATAAAATACATTCTATTATAAATAGGAGAGATTTGTAAGATTCGTACATATGTGAAATTTCTAACGATAACAAACAATGACTGCCATTACTATTATCTCGTTAACTCAGTGGTTATATCTCTAATCGTACTATATATTTGTACATATTGTGTAAGCAACTAATGAGGTGATTCTGATTATTCGATAGTTTATACTGAAATTCTTTCCATTCGACGATCCCATTAGTTGCCCATCGAGGTGTAAAACGCATAATCTTGTACAATTATTGTACATCGTTGTCAATAAATTGATGAATTTTAATTATCCATCAGTCACACAACGCCAAGTACAACGCAAATGTAATAGACATCTCGTGTACAAATTTTACACCATTGTAATTCATCGCCCGGAATTCTTAAGGCCCGTTCACTAATCGTCTTTTGTACATTAATATTTAATTATAAATAATGTTTATGTAATCCTTGCGATCGAAAATGACCGATAGATAGTGAATCTACGATATATTATATGTAGAAGAGTAACGTATCCAGATATCGTCACCAAAACAAGAAAAGAAAAAAAAAAAGAAAAACAACAATCTTAAATACTCGAAAATTCGTTTTGAGAAAATTCTTTTGAAAATATACTCAGCATTAATTTAAGCTCAGATAAAACATTTATGAAATATTTACGAGAATATTTATTATATTAACTAATTAATTAATTAAAAATTATCATAAATAATCAGTAACAGCTCCGAATATTAAGAGAAAAGGAAAATTTGGTGACGATTTCTGATTGTATAATTATTAGCAAATTTGATACTGTGGTAATACCAAATTTGATAGAAAAATGATATATACAGAGACTTGCAATACATATATTTCTAATTTTCGAATCGCATTTATTGCTCTTGTGTAAATCCGATCGAGTCTTCTTGAATTGACCGACATAAAGACTCGAGATTTTCTTAATGCAATTTTTCATTCTAGTGAGACCGATGCGACGGTCCCGTGATAAATTTTCTAAAGAAAAAGTAGAACTACCATCTTTGCTACTATTAGGTATTCGAATTTAAAGAAAAAATGAGAAAAATAATTTTAAAAAACTTAGAGAAAATAAAAAAAGTCGAGAAACGAGTGATCACCTTAATGCGGCAAGATTTGCATTCGCAATCGGCTGATCTCAAGCTTTCCAGTAATTTGGGAAGAAAAAGTGTAATTACTATTCCGCTAAGCTCGAGCGAATATAGTTTCGTTGAGAGATTAAACCAGCGTATCATTTTTTTTACTGCTACTCTTAATCCATTCTTATTAGTAAATAATCCGAGTACCTATATTATACTGTTTTTAATAATGATCTGATATCTGTAACATTTATGTATCGCTGTCTTATTGCTAATGCTTTGTATACATTGCTACTTTTCAAATATCACTTTTTCGCAGTAATTGTAAATAGGTATATACTGTGCGAAGTATTACGTATTATTCCATTAAAATTTGTTAAGCATTGATTAAAGTATTGTGTAAAAAATAATTCGAATTTTTTTATTTATGTCTTTATATCCTTAAGTTATCAAAACTAGTTTTAGTAACACTTTGTATTTAATTTGTACATGCTCTAATTAGTCGACCAATCATTAATTTCAAAATGTTTACATTCAATATCTTTGCAGTTTGTATTCACCACTAGTAGGTGGTACGCTGATACAGTAGATCCCTATACATGTTATTTAGAGTTTATTTAAAAATAAATAATAACATTTTTCTTAGAATTAAAATTTTTTGATATTAGTTAATTAATTGTAACAACCTATTTCTATACAAAAAAATACTAATCAAATTAACTGCAAATTTAGGTGATTGACAAATTATTCAAAAAGTTTGGTAATAAAGTAATAAATAAAATATTATCTTCCAGCGCAGAAATAATGTGATAAAATCTATTCAGTCAGAGCTTTTACATAAGTATTTATAAACAGTAAATACACGAGAGGAAATATTTCTCTCTATGCGTTGAATTTCATAATAAATTATTAAATAATATATAGAAGTAAAAATTTTCAATTGCTTGAAAATAATTCAGATCGATTAGACTGCACACGTAGTTTGTTTATAAGTTAGAGAAAAGCCTCTACTTGTAATTTTACCTTCTTTACTTTCGTTGGTGACAACATAAAGTATAAAAGGTTTGAGGCTACCTGGAATAAAAATTTTATAATTTAATTAATTTAAATTATATTCTTAATTTTTTTTTTTTTGAAAACTTGAGTAATATAGTTATATTTTAAAAGTCATACTTGTTTTCGTGGAAAAGGCAGTTCCACAAAATCTATCGGTGTTTAAGGCTATTCCAGATTCATAAGGATTGGGTATAATAACGAAATCTTTGTCACAATCTAAGCCAGATTCGGCTCCTACATTTGGATCTGTAAAAAATATATACCAATTAAATAATGGCAAAAATTTGTAGACCAAGAAAATAAATTGAGATAAATTCTTTTTAATATCTTGGAAATATAAATGTATATTAAATTAGAATTAGAAATACCTTGATTATTTGTCGGTATTACTCCTGGATCTCCAGTAACAACAAACGAATTTGCACTGGATTGTGACCATTCTATATTGCAATATCCTGTTGCCATTTTTACACAAACCCCGTACATTAAATTAGCCATTTGTCGAGATCCAACTGTTGGTGCTGCAAATAATTTTATTTTTAGTATTTTAATTTATAGCAAATTATTTTAAAAATTAAGGGCTTTGAACCCTAGTCTTAAGCTCAAAATTCCGTTCTCCATTTTACTCAACGAAAATTATAGATAAATATTTTTGCATAAAATGAAGAATTCAAAAACTAACTTCAAAGTTTAATATTTTCATTTTACTTAAAAAATATTTATTTGGATTAGATATTTTCTCGCTCTGTTCGCATAAATCTAGTTGAAAATTGATTAATTATACACAGAGAAAAAATTCCAAATTTAATATTTGTTCAGTAAAATTAAAAAATCGAATTTTTAGATTAGAACTTGGCTCCAACACCCTTAAGATTAAAGTTTTCTTTAAGAATTACGTACCACGAGTATTTACAAGAGTCCCATAATTAAAACTCATCACTGTGTTTGTTATACTATTGTGATACTGAAGGCATCCAGTTGGTGCTAAAATATAAAAAAAAATGTCAACAATTTTTTATTAGTAATTTACATTTAGATATCTCTACTTTGTCCAAAAAAAGTACCTTTCCAAGCTGAATCGCAAGCAATTTGCTGTATCTTGAAATTCCAGCGTCTATCATCAAACTCAAAATCCGAATTGGTGTGAACAGATATCGTTATGGGAGAACCATCATTAAAATCAACGTATACTATAATGAATAAAGTTTGTATATATTATTTCTTTTTTATAATTTCATTTGAGATTCGAGACAAATTATTATTCAAAATACTTCTACAAAATCCTACAGTTTGTGATTTTAATTTTAAATAAAGTTTTTTTTCAAACAATACCATGTTGGTTATTATTTTCTCCACAAAGTCTTGGGACTTTAGTTGATCCACCAGAAATTAATAAAACATCTTTATCGCACACTCCATCAGCATTTGGCTGAGCAAGACGAAAATCTATAAAATCTATACGTAACTGTAAATAAAAATATATAAAGAATTAAAGTTTACTCAATTTTTAAGATTGAGTTGTTAATTTTTTTATTTATTACTTGGCATATATTTTCATTGCATCGAGTAACCGAAATCGAACACTTTTCGCCTCCAAGATACCTTGTTGGGTATTCCGGATTAGTAAAATAGGTATTATTAATACTCGTCGTGGAACCACACGTTTTTTGAACTGAAAATTAAAGTTGTATTATACAAGATAATAATTAGTATAGTAAATATTTTCAAGTATAACTAATATTTATAAATTTTTAAATACTAATATGACCTTAAAAGTAATAACTTACATACGCAACAGGTTCCCAGACCATTTGCACATTTGCCTGAATTTACACCTCCTAAATTTGTACATTCACGTTTTGTAAAACAAGTTCCACTCAAAGTATGACTTCCTGAACATTGCGAGTTTGCAAAACGTACCACACTGAAGAACGGGAAAACTGCAAAACAAATTTTATTCTCAAAATTCAAATTATACATTAAAATTTTGTTGAACTCTCTGAGGGATGTGTGTTTCTATTTATCTTTTAACTCAAAACAATTGTTTTATACTTTATTAAAAAAAAAATAAAAACCAAGATGCGTTATTAGGAGTTGTTTTGAAGGCCTTTTGATTTATACATTAATTTTTTAAACATACCTTCTCACTTTCCCATGAATAAAAAAGAGATATTTCAATATTCAATGCATAAAAATTATTTTAATGTAGATTAAAAGACTTACATCTTCCCTGACGACTCGTCCCGGGATTTTCTTGTTCTATTAAATTCACATCATCCCTCAGGGAGGTATCGTTCCAAACAGAATTCTGACCGGTTACAATTGCAGCGGTGATGAGAATTAAACCCAGAAATGCGTCAAACATGTCTAGAGATGAAACTGAATCAGGTCTTCCACCTTGACACTGAAGAAGATCGACTAACGGAATTGGTTTGCTCAATAATCATCGAGTTTAGCAGGTCCCTGATAAATATCAACGTACGCTAATTATGTCATTGCAGTGCACATAATCTTTTACCGCTAAGTTCTTTGTTACCGCTAAGTTTCTTATTGACTTTACAATTTATTTAGGATGATGAAGTCGTTTACGATTTCCAGAAAACGAATTTACACCTCGTTATTATAATTTTACTTCTTTTCTGAAAAAGGGTTTGAAGAAGGTGAAATATTCCTTTTAAAATCATTCTCAGTTGCTGAAAGCATGAAATAACAATTAAAATATAAACTAATTACATAATTTGTAATATAAAATTATATTTCGTTTACATGACCACTAATAAAAACAATTTATTTGATTAGAACATTTTAAAAACATTTCGAAGCGATGATCAATCATTCAAAGTCAATTTCAATCTTACATTTTAGTTTTTATTTAGAATAATAATCTTTTTTATATCCATACTTTTTAATTTTAGCGCCAATTTATTATTCACTGAAACTCAAATTGTCTTTTTTCGAGTTTAACATTATTAATCTATACGTATTTATGAAAAATGTACAATTAAACAAAATTACAAAAATTACAAAAAAAAAATATAGTTTTATAGGTATTTGTATAATAAAATAAATATATCCCAATACAAAAAGTGTGAAAATTATTCAAAAAGGATCAAAAATAGTCAGTGCTCCCAACTTATGTGTTGTCTACTGCACATGCGTCGTACTCGACATCTGATTGGTGGCTATTCGCGCGCAGTTTAAAATGCTAAACAATTTTAAATAGCGCGCGAATAGCAACCAATCAGATGTCGAGTGTGACACATACGCAGTAGAATATAGAGCTCGAGGTTGGTAGCACTGGTTCTAATACCAAAGTAGCAATGATATTTCAAGAGATACTGTTTGTATATTACATTAATAAGTATAATATCTCATCTCAAAGTGATTGACCTTTTAAAATAAATAATAAATACCTCACAATACTTCTCGGACATTTTTTTGTTTGCAAAATTCTGAATTTTTCATTGGATGAATCGGATACTGTATGGACAGACAAAGATCTTTGGGATGATATGGAGTTGGACAGTATGTATGTATTTTGAATTTTTGTGGTTCATTGTAGACTGGCTTTTTGGTGCAGTGCTGCCTCTATAATGGAATCGAGGAACTAAATAATCGACGTCAAAGCTGTCAAATATGGCGAGCGCAGCGCGATGTGATTGACATGTAAAAATGCGATTAGGGCCGTTGTTGCCAGTGAATTCGTGATACGAGAAAGCACTGTGTTGTGCTCGGAAGGACTCGTAATATGTAAGACTTTCAAGAAACGGGAAGTCATCGATATGCGTTAAAAATTCGTCCTCGGCGTAATCGTAGCCGGGGGTGATATACATATAAGGGGAATGGTAATTGGGAAACTATGGGTGCTCAACAGACTAAAGACAGAGTGATTCCTGCCGGGTCTGTTATTCGACAAACTCGGAAACAACCAAGGAACCCAAAGGACTCCCGTGTCATTGGATCCAACATTTTCACCGAGCACAGCGGTACTTGAACTCTCAATCTTTTTTTTTCTCGCCCCTCGCCACCCTCCTATTATATTCCTTCTTGATATTGTATTCTGCTCCATTTTATTCTCTCTCCTCTCTCGTCTTTACTTTTTCTTATTCTCACGTAATCAGTTTTTGCTTGCACTTATTAATTAAATCCATCTCTGTTGCAAAAATCTATTTATTAATTTGCTTGACAAATTACTGCTTTTATTATGCACAGAACATTTCCTTCGAGTGACTCATTTTTATACAATTTTTATGTCACCAAGGGAGATTCTGCTCTATTTGATTCATTGTATTAAAATTTTTGTTCAACATTCACGAACGAGCGTATCTAATCGGATTCAGTTTACATCCTCTTTTGTCCTATTTCATTTTATCTGTGCCTTATGTGAGATGTAGTTTCGTGGTTTGCGGTTTGTTTGAAGCTAAACTGACGGGGAAAGCTTTGTTGTCTTTCTATTTTTTTTTTATAAGGAGTTTTGAATTAACCAGCTGTTTAGAGTTATCGATCACTTATGTAGTTGCTTTAAACTCTTTTTGTGACTTTTCTATATGCAAAATGATTCCCTATTGCGATCGTCGACAGGAAACTACTAATTTTGATATCAACGAGATTATGCAATAAAAAATCAGTATCAAGAATAAATGAGATTGGAACTTTGTACAAAAATTATGTCAGTAATTAGTTACAGGTTGAGTTTTGTAGTCGAACTAGAAATAAATAAAGATTTAGAAACCTAGTTCTTAGTTTTATAGAAAATATGATTTTATACTTATAAATATTTTATCTTGTAATTCTACTGTTGAAAAATTTTTCTATAATTTTTCAACGCATCTTATATTAAAAAGAAATACTCACCTGGAAACTCAAATTTATTATAAAATATTAAAAAAAGGGCAATTGCAGTAAAATATTGATTACTTTTCGACGTTTGATTAAGTTCCATATTTATGTATTAGTTTTATCAAAAAAAAAATTGCATACAATTAAACTCTTTCGTAAGCAGGACTTCTTACGATTATTAAAAATTGCTTTTTAAAATGCTTTTGGGTGAATAAATGTGAGAAATGCAAGTGTCTGCCAGCGAGTAACTTTTTCCGCTTTTTAAGAAATCCGCCCTTTTTTAAATTACTATCCTTTTCTTATTACTATTTTTCTATTTGTTGCAAGTGCAAATAATTTCACATGCTTAACTTTGAAATTGAAATTGTTTATTAATAATCAAATTGAAATTGATTGATCACCGTCTCCACTTTTTCAAACTCAGAATGTTGCTGGCAGGCCTGAAAATAGCTTCTTTCAATTTCACATCTTTCAAAATAACTTTTTAACAAATTTTTTTTCTAAAAAACTTCTTTAGGACGTGCCAATGCTGGAAAAAATTGCCTCGATTTTTCTTCATTTAATTTAAGTAAGTTATTTCCAAACATATTCCTGAATTTCATGTATCAAAAACGATACTCTGGGTACGAGAAAGGATAAAAGATTATACAACACTTAGAATACTTATGGAATTTAATCAATCGTTATTCAAGTGATATATTCATTTGAAAAATTAACTTAATTAAAAAGAATGTCGATTTTTGATATAATGTCTCTCTAAATAATTTTGTCTAGCAATAATTTTTAAAATAATTAAATCTTTTTTTATAGAAGCTTTGCTTCAGAGCAGGCCGCTTCCCCACATTCCTGCATTACCAGAAGGCGATCCCCCTAGTTGTTCTAGCATTCAAACCTACTCTCAACAATCTGGTCTTCAACAGCACGTTAATGTGCCTAGTAGCGGACTTTTGGATGCTGCTAACAGGTGTGTAATTCAAAATTAAAATTTTAAAAGCAATAATTAACTATTAACAAATAACAATTCCTTGAAGCAAAATTTACATTCAATTTCAGATGGACGAGCAAAGAAAATCTTCTTGCGCAAGAAGAAGATGACCCTCAACTGTTTCTAGCACTTTATGACTTTCAGGCGGGCGGAGAGAATCAACTCAGTTTGAAAAAAGGTCTGCCAATCAATAAAAATTGTACTTTTAACCGGGTTAAATTTTTTTATTTTACCCCCGTTTGATAGGGTAATTGACGGTGGTTCAAATTTCTTTTAAAATTATTATGAGTAATAATAATTCTTTTATCAGGTGAACAAGTTCGCATTCTCAGCTACAACAAAAGCGGAGAATGGTGCGAGGCCCATTCGAGTGCTGGCCAAGTTGGTTGGGTTCCTTCCAATTACGTAACTCCCGTGAACTCTTTAGAGAAACATTCCTGGTACCATGGAAGAATATCTAGAAATGCTGCAGAGTATTTATTAAGTTCGGGCATCAATGGAAGCTTCCTGGTCCGTGAGTCGGAAAGCAGTCCTGGTCAACGCAGCATTTCCTTGCGGTATGAAGGACGAGTTTATCATTATAGAATAAACGAAGACAACGAAGGAAAAGTACGTTTGAGAGAAAAAATATTTCTATAAAAACTATTCTATTCTTAAACAATTATATTCTAATCCTAACTATCCTTTCTACTTCAGATGTTTGTAACAACGGAGAGTAAGTTTAACACTTTAGCGGAATTGGTTCACCATCACTCTATGTTGAGCGATGGTTTGATCACTCAACTCCTCTATCCTGCGCCAAAACAAAACAAGCCAACTGTTTTTCCTCTTAGCCCTGGTGAGTTCTCGCAAATCCGTCTCTATTAAATACAACAATTTTTGTACGATAAGAGAATAATTTTTTCACGAATTTACTATATAGAACCTGACGAATGGGAAATCAATCGAACGGACATTGTAATGAGGCATAAACTGGGTGGCGGTCAATATGGAGACGTATATGAAGCTGTCTGGAAGAGATACAACATGACAGTAGCTGTAAAAACTTTAAAGGAGGATACAATGGCGTTAAAAGACTTTTTAGAAGAAGCTGCAATTATGAAAGAAATGAAACATAGAAACTTGGTACAATTGATAGGCGTCTGCACTAGGGAACCACCGTTTTACATTATCACTGAATTCATGAGCAAGGGAAATCTTCTGGATTATCTACGCAATGAAAGCAAACACCAAATCAATGCTGTTGTTCTGATGCACATGGCCACACAAATCGCAAGTGGCATGAGCTACCTCGAAAGTCGAAACTTTATTCACAGGTATTTCAAATCCTCCAGCCACAGATTTTCTACGAATAAGTTTTTCAACCATGATAAAACTAATTCTATTTTCCCATCTTTAATTGCAGAGATTTAGCTGCGAGGAATTGTCTTGTGGGTGAAAGTCATCTTGTAAAGGTGGCAGATTTCGGACTTGCACGACTTATGCGAGATGATACCTACACTGCTCACGCAGGTGCTAAATTCCCAATTAAATGGACGGCCCCTGAAGGATTAGCTTATAACAAATTTTCCACAAAGGTGAATTTTTTTTAACTCTTTTAAATCTGATAAATTCTTTTGTGTTCTTTGTATTAGTTTAAAATCTAAAATTAGTCAAAATTATTGAAGAAGATGAATCGTCTTTTTAATTGTTCTAGTCGGACGTTTGGGCATTTGGTATTCTTCTTTGGGAGATTGCTACTTACGGCATGTCTCCATATCCAGGAGTTGATCTCACAGATGTCTATCATATGCTGGAGAAAGGTTACCGAATGGAATGTCCACCAGGTTGCCCACCGAAAGTTTATGATTTGATGCGACAGTGTTGGCAATGGTCTGCGATGGAACGACCGACTTTTAAAGAAATACATCATTCCCTCGAGAACATGTTTCAAGAATCTAGTATTACGGAAGGTAAAATTATATTAATTGCAGAATTTTTTTAGAGAGGATATATTTTATTCAATTACTATTTTTTCTATTGTAATTTTTCAGAGGTGGAAAAACAACTTCAAAGTGGTGGAGAAATTCCATTGTTGGCTTACAAAAAGTCCCAGACTGGCAGTACAGGAAACATCCACGGACTCGTCTTGGTTTCTGATCAGCTGCCTTCCGGCTTATCGCAAGGTATGTTTTACAATCATAGTTTTGATTGATTTCATTTTGAGAATAAAATTGACTAATTTCTTGCAGAAGGAGCTAGTTCGGTTTCAAAATTAAGTACCTTCATGGGTGGTTTGACAAACAAAGCAAACAGTAGTATGGTGCAGATGCGACGCTCAACAAACAAAAAGGGAAAGCAAGCACCCGCACCTCCAAAACGGACTAGGTAAGTATCTCTCCTGAATTCTTTTTTTTTATTACTATTTTTTTTACTTTTAATTTTGTTGGTAATTTAAAAACCAATACATATAACTGGCATGGATCGTTGTGTACAGCCTGCTATCGTCGTGCAGCTCTTTTCGCGACTCAGCCTACCAGGATCAAGACCAACAGAATGCCGATATTGGCAATGCGATACTCGACGATGGCACGGATCTAAATGGTATAGATAATTTAGTTGTTTAATCGCATTTCATAAAATGATTCGAGTCTAGTAATTGCACGAGCTGGTCTGCCTATTTTCTTTGGAGCCTGCATCAATTTCGAAAGAGTGGATCATGGGTCATTCTCCTGATTCTCCTGCTGCAGTATGCAAAGTATGACGCACGTTTTACGCATATTCCCCGAATATCAGGATGCGTCTTTTGAATTTTTTGTCATTAAGATATAAGGTAGGATCCAGTCGTTTATACTTTGATGATTCGACGCAAACCCCTTTCATCTCGCACTTTTGAAACTTAGATTTCTTTTAAATTCTTTTAAATTAAAATTAAAGACAACCGTACGTAATGCTGCATGTCATGTGTAGATGAAGACTTAGATTGAGTCATCAATTCCTATCCTTGTATATTAAACCAAGTAATTTTTTGTTTTGTACATTGTCATTTTGGGAATGATAAAAATGAGAAATATTTCAAATTCAAGCAGTGTTACAATATTGTACGCCTTTTGATCGGCATATCGAGAGGAATAAGTGCGGAATTAATGGATTAATTATTGCGGAATAAGCACCACTGTCGCAGGATGTCTTCACGAGAAAATAAGCGCTGAAACGGGAGAATGGCCCATTAGTAGAGTTGTAAATTATAAATTGTCACGCCCATATCTCTTCAGTTTCGAAAGACATACGAAATCAAACACATCGCATCACGTCATCATTTCAATTTCATGTAATACGCTTTCATTACTTATTGAATGAACGTTTAGGTATCACACGAGAACTCGTAACAATGGCCACACAATCGATTACTACAGGAATGTGTGATGCAGATGACGATGGCGATGGTTCTCAAGATACGGGAGAGGCTAGTTTTCCACCGCAGCCGTCAGCTTCACCGGAACCCGTACCCAACTTACAGAGCAACCAAAAACAAATAAAAACGCGAACCTATCCGTCTAAGGAAGTACTGCCACAGAAGGTATTCCGACACTTTTTCACGAAGCAGATTTTCAAAGATCGTATTAGAATAGAAGCCGCGACGATTTTTCCATAAACTCCGAAAAATGTTTTAATGTCCATTAGCAATTTTATACTTTTATCATCTATTTTATGCCGTCCACAATAATGCATATAGCACTGCTTGAATACTAAGGTGTTTCAGAAATTTTCACTTTCGGATGTTCTTCCTTTGCATTTCAAAATAATATTCATTTTTTTTTTCTTATTAATGTGTAAATTTTAAATTATTTTAAAGTTTGAAATTGAAGCCAAAAACTCACTGATGACAGATCACAATACCTTTACTAAAGTCCAAATTGTCTAATAATAATAAGTTTAATTTTCAATTACCTTAACTAAACTAAAAAAGTCAGCAGAATAAAAAACATCCTGAAGTAGGGACTTTTTGACTCGCCCTATTGGCCACTAATTCATTCCCTTCACACCCTCACTTGAATTACTCGTTTTCTTTCAGTTGGTGCACGTGGGAGCTTTAGAGGTGCAAAATGTTAAAAGAGCCATCAATCGCTACGGGACTTTGCCGAAGGGAGCTCGAATCGGAGCCTATCTGGAATCCCTTCGTCAAAGCGGGATGCCATCGAACCAAGAAGGCATTATCGGATCTCCTCTATCCACCGCCATCGAGCAGCATGAATTTGCAAACCCTGGAGACATCTCGCAACATCGATCCCTCTCACCCAGACAAAGCAACCTTCGCAATCAGCCGCAAATGACACGCAGTAACTCCTCCAGTGGGGTCGTTAACACCTACCAACCTCCAAATTCTCCTCGTAGTAGAGCCGTAGCTGCAAGAAAAAATAATAACGAGAATGTTGGCTTAAAAACTTTCCGTGTTTGCAATACTTCCACCTTCAGAACAGCGAGTCCTTCCAGACCGCTTCAACCCACCTTAGCTGATCTTGAATTTCCACCGCCGCCACCTCTTGATCTTTCACCCCTGCCCAACGAGTCTTTCAACGTCGGCGAACAATTCGATCTTCCACCTCCGATGACGGCTTCTCCAAGCAGCAATAGTTCCCACATTAAAAACCTTGGATCGCCAATCGGAATGAGGAAAGTGAAGGATTGGAAGTTCAAAGAAGAATCGACTGAAGACCAAGAGGATCGAAATAACGATGTTAGGAATCCAGAACCTTCTGTGAAAGAAGCGAGTTCCAGGTTTGGTGTGAGTTTGAGACGGAGAGATGTTGGAAGTGAAACTTTACCAATTAAATCAGATGAAAAATCTTCCAAATCTGACCAAACAAGACAAAGAAATAGAGATATGAGTGTGGAAACGAGGATGAACTCCGTTACTCAGCAAACTTCTCCTCCAGAGGAATCACCACCGCCTCCTCCACCTCCACCACCGCCCGTCATCAATTCAGGCGTCGATGCTTTCAATTCCAAACCTGGGATGAAAGAAATGCTTGAGCTCAAATTGATCAATGAAATAAAGCAGTCCTCCGACATGAAACACAACAATACGCTCAAGAAAATCAGTTCTTCCAACAACGTTACTTCCGCGCCTCTCGATCCTGCTTCTCAACTACTCTCCGAACTTTGTGCCACTTTCAGTATGGAATCGAACAAACAACCTATACAGAGTGAATATGCGATAGCAAATTTCAATCCCGATCCTAGCACTCATCAAGATCAGGATAAATCCGGAAGTAATAAGGAAATTATACACGCGATCTCGCCTATAGTTGAGGGGATTTTAAACACTAGTAATGCAGGTTTTAAGCTGAAAAAGGTAGACAAAAGACCTCAAAAAGAGGAGAGTTCCGATAGTCAAATCATTGATTTCAAAGCGCGGTTGAGGAAGATCGATGCTGACAAGTCCTTAGAGGAGAAGAACAAAAAGGACGATGGTAATAACACTGGAGAGTCGTTGGAATCGATTGTTGATGAACAAGATGATAAGCGGCGCAGCACGGGAAGTATTAGTAGTCTGAAGAAATTATGGGAGAACAAGGAAGCTACTTGTGAGAATCAGCCTTTGAGCCCGAAACTGGGGGCGAGGGGATCGAATAAACATGATGATCCTGGAGAGGAGTCACCTGAAGATCACAGCGGAGCCTCAACAAGAAGTTCAACTAGTAAAACGGAGACAAGAGTTTGGCCACCAGTGCCAACAGAAGCTGAGAAGCCTATAGTTCCCGCGAAACCGACGAAGCCTTTGGTGCCATCTGGAAAACACTTTGCTTCCTCCATTTATGCTACACCTAATTGCAACAAAACATCATCTCAGGATGACGATTTAGGCAAGCAAAGCGACTCCAAAGGAGCTAAGAACAATGTGATCGAGATTTCTAACGTGATTGAGAATAGTATTGTTCATCTGAAGAGCAGCCCGACTATAGTCATTGCGAGTTGGTTGCAGCTCTCGGACAAGGTAGGATTGTTGCATGGCATGTGCGTCAATCTTACGGACACTTCAATCGCGCCTCATGCCAAATTCCAATTTCGCGATCTGCTTACCCGGCTCGAACTCCAGGCACGGCAGCTCAGAGCTGCCGGCACCCGCAATATCGCAGAGAATACAAGACTACTAAGTGATGTTCAAAATACGATAAAGGATGTAATCAATATGGTGCAGAGGTAAAATGATGCGAGGGGAAAATCAAAAAGCAACTTTTTCGAGTTATCTTCTTCTGGGTTTCTACTTTCAATGGTTGTTTATACATAGGGACGTGTATATTGACCGCGCACAAGTCACGGGATATTCGTCGAGTTTTTAAACTTGATTTTTTTTTGTATATTATAGACCTCGCTTTAGTGAGTGATAGTCACTTAGAATGTACTTTTGTGGAATATAGAGCAGCTAGATAGCGCTCTGTAGCAGAAATGAGGTTTAATCTATTCGAAAAGATTTTACTGTTGCATCTGGTGAGAAGTTTTTTAAATAAGGGACTTCATTCATTAGAAAATTAATATGTATTGAGCGACAAAAGACGTAATAGCTTATTATATTTTATATTCTGAATTTAGATAGGCCTCATACTTTGACATGGTATACTATTTTAAAAAATTTCCTCTGTTTTTCTTTTTTTTTTTTACTCGTCAGCATGCAATTTTGTTGATTTACTCAACAGTTGTGGCCAAAATGAATCCTCTACATTAAAAAACTTTTAATTTACATTTCCTTTAAGTATAATATAATATTTGTAACATTCAGTTAATTTTATTAAGAAAAGACAAGAAATTCCAATAACAAGTATTAATTCGATACGTAAAATTTAAAGAATTCGATTTCCAACTTTATTAAATTATTGTGAGGCTTTTATAGTATAATTTTTCATAAAATTAGAATTTTAAAATGACCAAAGATTCAGTATTTCCCGAAAAAGATGCAGAAAGTTGAATCAGGGAAAATAATTTAATTGCATAATTCAGGACTTTCGTAATTAAATTTAGTGTAAATTTAAAAGTATATCATTAATTAATATTATATATTATTTTCTAGAATATTTGAAAACTTCTAGATTTTTCAATATCCACCTCTTAAAAGATGTTTAACTTGTACATTCTTTTTTATTTTAATGTGAAAGCTTATAAAATAAAATAAGAGAAATAAATTTCTTTTTTATAAAAAGTATTTTACATCGATTCTTCTCTTTTCTTCGCAATTAAAAAAATTTCCACCAGATGTTACAGAAATAAGAGATTGATTTAGGATTAGGTGTTCATTCATACACATTTTGAAGATCTTAACCAGGATCATTTTTAAATAAAAACTTCCAAAGTATTGAGAGTTTAAACGTTCAATGGTAAGAAATAACCATTGTATTTTTTTTTTTGAACGACTCTTACAAATGTCCCGAAACTTTTGAATGCATGTGCCAACAGACATAAAGTTTATTCACTAAATTGCGTTCAATTTATGTCTAGTATGATGACTTATAATTTAGTTAGGTAAATTTTCTCTCCTTCACTTTCTAGTTTTGCCGAGAAATTTCTATGGGACGCGATAATTTTTATAATAAAATCATCCAAAGCCTAGGAATCATAATCAGATCGGCAAATTGACCTTACAAGTAAACTCTTTACTCGTCCAGGGATTTTAAAAATCGTTACTTTAGAATTTAAAAAACGCGGCATCGCATGACATGCTCAGATTACTAAAGTATGGATTTTCTTAGCTGTAATCTTTCTAATAGCTTTCTATGTATGAAAAAATATCTGTCCAAATGACAGGCTAAAAAATATATGAAATAAAAATGATGCAGAAATACGCGATATTCTACACTGGTGATATTAGACTTACATGTTGTATTAACCATTTAACGATTACGGTTTTTTTTTTAATTTTTTGTCAAATCATATCTAGAGATTCTTATTTTTATTCTGGAATTTTCAACAAGCCCTAAAATTAGAAAGTTAGGTAGAAATTGCTCTAGAAATTTTATCGAAATTCACCAGGCAATTTTAGTTTTGCAAGAAAGAAAAGAAAAAAAAGAGAAAACCTACTTTAGAAATGGGAAAACATTTTCGAATCTATAGGATGACAAAAGGTTTCTGTGATAAAATACTCTGTCCAAAAAAATCAAACACGATGGTGAATCATTTTCAGTTTATTTTCTATTTTTCTCGATCAGTTTTTTTACAATCTATAGTTGCGATTTTTAATAATGGAGGAATAGCATGTTTGAAGGATAAGTTTTAAGAATCGTTAGATGTTTTCTCACTTCTTCGAATACTCGCAACACTCAGTGAAAGAGAACAAAATGTTGAATTAGAGTTACAATTTTCCCGAGCAAAGTTCAAACAGAAAGTTCAAATAGGAACTTCTACACTAATTCGACGAAAAAGACATTGTATGTCTTGTTAGCGATGAAATCTGGCATACATATTTTGTAATGAGAAATATATTTTCTCAAATGTATTATTTGAAGCGATGCATCTTCACTAATTCCTTATACACATATATTCGACTATTCTTGTGATTGTGAAACTATATCAAAGATATTCAAGCGGACGACTAAAACGTTCACCTTTTATAAAGATTGCATTTAATTAAATGTTAATTTTGATCATGCAAAGAGCTATTGCAATGACCTTGACAACGAGTAGTTAATCTAAAACGAAAATTGATTCGCGAAGATATCACTACAAACTTTTATGTTCGTAATTCTGCGGATGGAGTTGGGCGGATTTTATATCGCGTGATTGTATAAAAAAAATTAGGCAATAATGAATTGTGTGACGAAAAATCCATTATAAACCGCGAGTGTTGAAAACATGGAAGCATAACGAAAGCGCTGCGCTTTCTGTGAAAGTACCAAAGGTGAATGGAAGTAAATTACTAGATCGGGAGCCCAACTCTTGTTCTTTGAAATTGCGTTGAGCGTAATTGTCTTTCATTGATTCTTAAAATTAAGATCAGAGTTTGCCATTGCGAATCGGGCTTAAATCTAAAGCCACGAGTTGTAGATGTCATATCTTTTTTAGTGAAAGACGAGTTACTAAGACGTAGGGTTGAGGAAAACTCGAGGAAAACCCTAAAGTTGAGCTCGATTTTTCTTCAGACCCTACATTGAATTCCTAGATATTATTTCTATTCGTTAAGTTGCTTATCGTAATTCGTATTGTGCGTCATTTGATTTAACGTGCACTTTTATACAAAAAAAAAAGATATGGATACCGCTTACCATATTATGCGCAAGATCTTATATCTAGGCTAGATTATAAATACGAAGTAACTATTAAGACAATTTATGTGCACTATGGGACAATATAACGATTTTGTATCTGTATAGAACGAGTTGGGTGTCGACTGTATGGATCAACTAGGGAGAGATTGAGAAAAATCCACTGTAATTAAACCAGGTTTTTAATTAGCGAGTGCTTTGTTTCCGAACGTTGTACCCAGAGGAAATTTCTCTCAGTCCAATATTTTATTTAAAACAAATCAAATATTAAATGAGTGAAATGAATCTGTGGTTGCAGTGGAGGGAGTGAAAGAGAGTTTTTATTTGTTCGAGTTCGGCAGGTCTCTGGATTTTGAGTCCCGATGAAAAGGGCATTTTCTTCTCTTGCGATGATGAAAAACCTTTTGTATGAAGACTAATGAAGAAAGTAACGGCGGAGAGTTTATTTTTGTCGTAGTCATTTCCAAAAGTGTACAGTAATAACTACGTAGAAAACTGGTTTGCATGCGCAGAACATTCTTCAAAATTCTCCGATACCGGCAAGCCTCTTATGAGCGACCGCTTGGAAGTTAAAATCTATATTTTTCTAAGACCGATGCCGAGTAGTCGACATTTCTTACGATATTACCTGCTTTTCCATTTTGCGAGAACATTAGTGTAATTGATTTAATGAGAGTCAGGTCTCAATCTCCTCCAGTTCTTTGTTCTATTGTTTGTACCTGTGATAAAAAAAGCCATTCTCTGAGAAACTCTTCTTTCGTCAAACGTGTGCTCAAGGAAATCATAATGAATAACAAAAATCTAATTGAGTTAGTCATTCGACGAGGAACGAGTGGAAAAAACAAGGAAGCGAACAATGAACGGTTTATATAAAATAATGTATTATAGTAATTTTACGATTATTTATATTTGTATTTATTTTATAATTCTCAGTGTAAAATTGTCGCCCTGATCGATTGACCAACGTACTGATTCGCTAATACAAAACTTTAATATTGCTTTATACTATAAGAGTAAAAATAAAAATCATTATTAAATTACTCGGGCCTTTTTTCATATAATATTATAGAATTCTATATTCTATTACTAGTAACAAATGTGATTATGTTTATGTTTTATGTTTTTTTTCTTGCATGCTTCAATTATTGATAATTAATAAATCTAATTTTTATTTATTTAAGTACAAGTATAACATATGTACAAAAAATGAAATCGCTTTTTTAACATTTAAAAAATTCCCGCGAAATATAACCAATAAGATGAATTGCAAAACGCATGCGCATTAAAAATTATTCGCAGTCAAATTTTCGTAACTGTGAAACTGTCACAATACCCACATTATTATAGTTTTTCGTCAGAATAAAACGTAAATTGCAAAAGAAAAAGTTGCTGCGTATTGACAATAGCATTTAAAAAGTGCTAATTAGTGTTATATATATATATATATTATAAAAGGTATCTATAAAAGCTTTCGTTATTATGAAGTACATTTTTTGTGTTCCGTAATACATAACCTTACTTACCACCTCTCCAACTGTTTTTAAATATTTTAAACTTTAAAAATAGATTTAATTTTGTGGTTTAACTGAGAATAAATGATAAAACATAGCTAAATTTTTAACGGTTTTATGTTCAATTGTAGTTTAACTATTCCTTAACTATATGTACAAACACTTGTTCCCCTAAAAATTAATTTTGCTAAATTAATTTTTTAATTAATCCGCATTGAATTAAAACATTGAGACAAGATAGTAAAACTTCCTTATTTTTAGATGGAGCCAATGACGTTAGGTTCACCCATGGGAAGTCCTGCTCAGTCTCCCGCTAACACTGCAGGTCAATCTCCATACTTACCTGGATTTCTCCTTGGAGATACTAGCATGGTAAATATAAATATGTACAATATTACAATTTTGAGCGATACTAATTGAATTTGGAACCAGTAGTAATAAATTATAATGTTTCTAATTTCAGCACGGTAGATTAAGTATGGCGAGTGCTGATACTTCCCGATTTGGTACTTCTCCTGGATTAAACTCCCCATCACCAAGTACGAATTATGGATCGCCTGACTACCGAACAAACCGACAGAAGGCAATGTTTGGAACTCCCACAAGTTCTAATACACCACAAATCGGATCAGAAAATCAAGTTGGAGGACCACCAACTAGAGGTCTTTTCGATACTTTGGAAACAGCGCAGTTAGTCACCTCACACACATCCACAAACAACCAAAGCATCCTCAGGAATCAATCTCGGATCTTGTCTGGCAATATGAGCGTCTCTTTCCTGGACTCCTCAACAAGTCCAGGTAACAGTGAGACATCACAAGGTCTTTTGCAGTGGGTGACGGTCTTTGGTTTTCCACCAAGTGCACTTAACAGCGTTCTGGCTCATATTTCCAGTAGAGTACGTATTGTTGATAAACACAACGCTCCGCACCCACAAAGTAATTGGATTCATCTTAAATGCGCCTCAGAGCAAGAGGCTCAAAGGGCTTTATCTTGCCATGGCAACGTTGTTTCCGGATCGATTATGATTGGAGTAATCCCATGCATAGACGAAGGTGTCGTATTAGGCACAGACAAGGAGAATCGCCTTAAATTAAATGGTAGCATGAGAATGTTTACATCACCTGTTAAATCTGGACAAGGAAATCCTAACAGCTCGATGAAAACACCTGTTAGGATTCAAAATGCGCGGCCTCTCGTTTCCGGATATAATCAAAATCTGAGTCCTCAATCTGTGAGATCGCCTGAAAACGTCCCTCAAAAATCAACTGGTTTGGTCTCCAAGGCTATGGAATATATGTTCGGATGGTGATTTATTTTAAGAAAAGAAGGATTTATAAATATTTTTTACAATTTTTAAAATTATGTTGGTCGTTTTGGACTTGCATTAGAATATTAAATAATAATTTTGTAGAAAGAGAATTGATCATCGAATATTTAATTTGTTGTAATATGGATATTTCAAAACGTTTCTGAAATATAATCTAAACCATTTTGTAAGTATCGATTTATTTAAACTTTTTTTAAAGTCGCCAATATGTACAAGTGTTTTAATTTATTCATTATGAGCTTGATATTACTATCAGAAGGATATTTAATTTAATTTTTGTAGTTCGACGAATAAAGAGTTTACATTTGATACAATGATACGGAAGTGCTAAATATATTACTAAGCCACATACAGGTTTCTTTCTTTCAGCTTAAAAAAACAGTAATCGTATTATATCAATTCTCTTACTGACGAAAAGTAAAAGATCTAGACACACTTCGAAAGGACGTTTTTATTCTATAAATTAACAATACTATAAATTGTTAATAATTGATAATTAATAATCATTTTAATCGATTATCAAATAGGATTGCAAGTGATCACAATTAATTCTTTTATACACTTCTCTCCTATACATTAGAAACGAAAATTCCTTAATGATAAGTTTTGTGTACATTATTTTAATAAAATTGTGTTTATTCAGTTATAGTGAAGTTTTTCCTATCATAATCCTTGCATGTAAAACAATTACAAACATATTGTAGAATAATCCCTTTTAATTCTAGTAATTCCAATCATCTATAAAATAAATATATTTCTAGTAATCTGCATTGCATATTACTTAGAGCTACTTAGGGCTGTCTATGGCTGCACTACCCAAATCAGTCATTTTAGGATATTTAATTTTCTTCTTGTCAAGTTCATCCTGTGCCCATAGTATAAGCTTTAAGAGGTTGTTCAGTCTCGGACTAGTCGACTCTCTGTGTTCTGTTTTTAAAATCGCTGCATTTAATTCACTCGCGATCTGAAAATATAAAAAAATATATAATAATTTATTATCTAACATTTGTCTCAATAGAAAATTATCTTTAATTAAAAATACCTTTTGCCTGTGAGTTGGGTGTAATAGGTCACTGAAAGGACTCTTGTGGGGTTCATCGAAAGCCAACAGTGCCAAAGTTCTTTCCAATTCGCTCAAAATGTTATCATCTGATTCTCCAGCTTCGCTTAGTTGTTCTTGAGCAAACTGTAAAGCTTCCTCGATTCTACCAGTGCGAATCAGTTCAATAAGATGCAATTGTTGAAGATGAAAGTAAAGATATCTATCATTATCAAGAAGTTCAGGATGTAGTTGATTCACCAAGTCCGTAGCTTCTTGAATTCTGCCGTTTTGTATTGCATCTCGAATTCGAATCCTATCATCCAAGGAATTCAATTCGACAGTAGGACCAACGCCAGATTCTTGTTGAAATTTTTCTGCAGCCTCTTTGAATCCTTCTGAAATTTACGAAAAAAATTTTAAAATGAAGAAGCAAATCACTTTAAAAAAAATGTGATCAAGTTGTTTCTACGGTCGAGAATACACAGATGTGTATTTTCCACAGTTTTCAACTTTAACTTTGATTCTTGTACTTCAATTCACACTCTAACTTTATCAGCATTTCTTACTTTTTTCTTAGCAATTATTATTGTTAGTTTTTCTCTGATTGATAACAAACATCGAAACACCGAATTTGAATTTGAATCAGCTTATTATTTTCGACATGCATAATTCTTCATGCGCCAGATAAAACCAAAGGATAGGGTTTAACGAGTTCTCGGACAAGCTGTGATTCATTTTGAATCCAATCAACAGGATATATTTTTGTCTTCTTGTGTTTCACATTTTTACATGCTATTCTGAAACCAACAAATCCCTTATATTTTCTAAACGTTTAACACCGAAGTTCTCTCATTTTACCTGCACCTTTTTTGTTACGAGGCGACTATTTACAATTTTTGTACAATTGCAGACATGCATCATGAATTTGAATTAAGATCAGATTTTATGTGAAAAAACGGTACCGCGCGTTTTCCGCCGCCGCATCATTTAGACGAACACAACACAAAACTAGACAATTAAAAGCCTTAAATTATAAGTTACACCTATGAAGATATTTTGTGCGGGTCTATCGTGTGGAAAGCCACAACACATAAAAAACACTCTTTTTTAAATAACCAAATTCAATTTCCTTTTGGCCATAAGCAAACTGAAATATGGTATTAAAAAGCAGAAGTTCAAGAAATACAAAGCATTCCCGAGAAGCGTCAGATCACTTCGAAAATCTATTATTTTTGGGTTATTATATACTAACTAGAGGTTTTAGTCAATGCTTGTGAGAAAGTAGTCTTGAGTAAGAGCTATGCGCGCATAGCGGCAAAATTTTTAACTAAAAAGCAAAATATTTCTATTCCAATCTTTAAAAAAAATCAATTAAATTTATATATGTACTTATTAATTAATAATCTATTAATTAATCATCTACCTTCTGTTTATATATTTTTTTGTAATTTACTGAAACAAATCTCAACAATACATGTACATAATTGAGAATATAATATAGTATGATAGGAAGGATAGGGATTAATAGGGACCCTGTATATAATTTATTTAAAATTAAAAAAGGAAAACAACTAAAATAAACAAAAGATCTTTCAAAAACTTACCAGTGACCAAATAATTCATAATCAAATTATTCATGGAGGCTCTTTGTATGTAGGAGCCTTCCTCGAGTTTTGCAACCCATTCATCTTTAGAAACACTATCTGGTTTCTCCGAGAAACTCATTTTTACCAAGGCACACAAAGAATCAAAAAAGTCATCAAAGATGTCGCAAAGATTTTAATATAACACTGTATCGACGACGACGTACACAAAACACCAAATTTGTTTGGAAAACAGCTTTCTCCCGTTTTCAAAAATAGCTTGAGAATACAAGATAGAATCTTCACCAAAAGTGAAGAGAAAAGATGTAACTTCAAAATAACCTCAAAACGCAGAAAACGACAAGGAATTTATTGTCTGACAAATGTTTCTTGGTATATATGCATTTAATTTTACACTGTAGCACACTCCATCGTAGCTTGTAATGTCGGATGCATTTTCTTCAGCTGGTTTTGACGTCACCCATGTATACATGAATTTCCTATGTTTTGCTGCTGAATGATGCTCAATGGCAGATTAGAGGTTGGCAACAGTGCTCTAAAAGCAGCAGCTCTATACTTAACTGCGCATGCGTTGCGTTTGGCATTTAATTGGTTGTTATTCGCGCGCAGTTCAAATACTAACGAATTTTAAATTACGCGCCAATAGCAACCAATAAGAAGCACAGCAAAGCGCATGCGCAGTTGAGTACAGAGCGGCTGCTTTTGAGAGCACTGTTGCCAATATGTAGTGCAAGGAAAATTCGAATCCGAATGGACCTTTCTTTCGATCCAATGTATTAAAAAGAGAGATCCGTCGGATGTCGAATTCGAAAATTTTCACCGCATCTGAAATCAGAATCCCACAGCTGTTGGGAACACTGCATAGGACCGGTTGCACCACTGGTATTCAATTTTTAACCCAGTCAACTGTCAAAGGCTGCTGGCGCTGGGCTGCATAGGGGTTAGAGGGCCCTACCATGGTGGTAAAAGGGGTGGAAGGTTTGTACAAGTGTCGGAAGTTGCTCAGAGATCGCGCTGGCATCGAACACATCCGCAGAATCAAAAAAGACAGCTGGGAAGTGTAACATCACACATCGATTTGGTGACCCTTCGTGACTGAAATTTTTCGTTCGGTGCTGTTATCATTCAATTTCCCGTGCTCTGAAGTAAAGTTCTTACATGGAAGTGAAAAGTGAGAGTAAATATATGTGTTACAGCGATTCAAGGGACTTGTAGAACCTAATGCATTGTGATAATCGTGGTATTCGTCGTATTTGGTTATGCGGTGTTTCTGACAACGAGTTCAAGCAGGAAGCAGTACAAGCAGCCCTAGTCAACCCCCGTTTTTCCAATTTCGGAGACAAGCTCAAGAGTTCTGCATTATTCTGACGATTCTGCTCTTGAGATTATTACATTACGAGTAAGTTCTTTTGCATTTTTATCCTTTCAAAGAAGTTTAGTAATTTGCTCCTGAAATTGCTTATTACGAGACGAGTTCGTGCTCCATAAGAAAAATTCAATCAGCCACAGCCACAGCAGGGTTCATCACCCTCTGCGACGAATCGGTGATAACAAAATATACGTATAGTATATATATATATATATATACATGCATATATATAATTTTATATATATATAATATATGTATATTCAATATTGAATATACATTTATGTGTGTATATAAACATTACATGACTAAAATGTAACTATACTAACTAATTTTTTTATGGAGCATAGAGCATGCTCTTAAAGCAGTTTAACACTTTTTAAAAAGAAACACTAGTATATGACAAAGTGCAAAATATGTTTCGTTTGATTCTTATTTAATAGATATTTGTAATCAGAACAGAATTATGCAAATTAATGAAGACACAATGCTGAACTGCTGGTATATTTTTTGAGGTCGCTCTGCCTCAACCCAAAGAAATATGTAGCATTTCCATAATATAAAAAAATAATAGATGGTTTATAAAATACCATTAATGAAATGAAATTTTATGATGATCATATAAATTCAAGAATTCAAAAGAATTGACAAGGAATCAGAACTCTCTCAATCTGCATCAATTAGTTCAAAATTAAAAAAACTAATAATTCTTTTAATAAGATTTGCTAACTATGTAATTCATTAGTAACTTCTTATTAATTCAGATTGAGAGAGAAGAATTTAAAATAATTGAAAAGAATTCAAGACTTCAGGACATGTGGTAATTACCATAAGAATAAATTTAAATTCGCCAACTTTACGCTCGTAACAATAAATCTTTTTTGCTAAATACTAGGCTTAGTTTTGGTCTTCATTTCGCACAGACTGAGGTAAAAAATAAAAAGGAGGAGGTAGAAGTGGCCTAGTTTTAGAGAAAAATATTTATTGCTGTAAAAGTAAAATTGGCGATACTAAATTTCTCTTATGGTAATTACCACATGCCCTTAACCGTCTGATTTTATTCTTTGTCAAGCCACTACATTTTTATGTACCAGAAGTTTTAAACGTTTAAATGAACGGAATATTTCTTCCCAATTTCATTTTATTCAAAAATATTGTTTCAACAATACACAGTACTAGTTTCTTTTATACAGAATTATTTTCGGTGCTATATTTTAATTACATTTGAAAGAATATATTTAAATAACCAGTTTAAGGTCATACATCAGTTATCGGATGTCTACCTTACCGGCAATTCTTTCCCTGCAAAGCGCTATATTTCTACATTTATAGAGATATCGAGTTGAAAATTTGTAAAATTAAAGGAAATCTACTAAAGTACGTTTATCTGGTCCTAAATGTTTATATTTATGAAAAGAATAGTTTGAAAATTATTGTTTATAAATATTAAAGACCTGGTATCTCAATAAATATATAGAAATAGAATTGAAGGGAAAAAATGGCAGTAAGATAAGAATCGGATAATTCATACATGGCCTTAAGGGCGTGTGTCACTTACAATATGAACAAATTTAGAGTACCCAGGATTTTTCCACAATTTTTACTTTTTCAAAGAAAATAATAGAGCACAGACGCTGAACACGGACGTCTGTGTACTATTATTATTTTTAAAAGTAAAAATTGTGGGAAAAAATTCGAATTATCTAAATTCCTTCACATGGTAAGTAACACATGCCCTTAAAGAGAGTACTTTAAATCGTAAAATTATTTTTAGCAATAGCAACAGACTGTACATATTCTATACGTTTATATACACACCACAGCTTCACTGTGGGTAATCCATTTTCATGTCTACCATTGGGACTGAGGAAACCTCGACATATCCGGCTGTCAAGTTACTATATCAGCATGACTGTAATTATCAGTAACATTATGCTCACCTGTTTCTACAGAGATGTGAGAATTCTGAGGTTATCGATTGATTCACTCTATTCCTGATAATAGAGCAACCTGAAACTCTGAACAAACTATATTAATTGTGAGAGAAGGTGTGAAACTACCAAAACTACTTTCGAAAATGACGTGACTTTACGTTAATCATATAATATTATTTTATCTTTTATCCCCCACATAAGCTTAGACTGAATCTTCGTAGACATTTGAGGGTTTCTACAGTTCTTGATGCTTTTTTGTGCACCCTTCTGTTCAGCATTAAATAATTCATGCACTGAAGATCTAAAAATCAATTTCTGTTTTCTTCATGAGAGCGTGGATGATTAAATCTGCAGTTCATTTACTTTCAGAGATTGTGTACCTAAAAAATTGTATCTCTTGTACCATAACTTCTAAAATGCATGATCTCTATCCACGGCACTATACCAACATTTTTAAACATATACTTCGTTATCAAAGTTAACGTGTCCTACCAAGCGTGTTTCTAGCATTTTCCACAAATACTTCACCGTTGTGTTCGTCTATTGATCGTTCGATACGGCGTCCCAGTATTTTGCTGTAGCGATGTTAAATGCGCGAAAAATCGAGTCTGACCGAGAATCACTCCCACAGAGCGAACTTTGGATCACTCTCGTCTCTTTTTATCTCTTTCTGACTTTTCCTTTACGCCGTTTCTCTATTCAATTCTAAGAACTCAGTACACATCTCGAGTAAGTTGAAGGCGTATGAAAATTTCATTAAATCAGTCTACAAAGGACGGTTAGCAACCAATAATAATAATAATAATAGAAATGACAATAAGTAAACTTGAGTAAAGAAAAACTACTATGCCACTGCAGAAATAGTAAAATATGGTACAACCTCAATTTTTGGTTGCTACAATTATAATAAAATTATTATATGGCTAAACTTTCTCAAAAATATAAGTCAGTCTTTTCTGAAAATTCTGCTTCAGATTTCGGGACCATGTCCAATGAAAAATGGCTGTTACCGAGTCTTGTCGAGTGTATTGCATTTTTTATCTGCAGAACTTGGGCTAGATTGAAGTAATTAGTAAACGTAATTAGGACTTGAGGCAGCCAAGGGACTTAATTGACAGCGGATAAGTTGGATTGGATTAGAATAACGAAACATTAGGTGCGAGTCGAATACCTATTTTACTAAGTAAAAATAGTAAAATATATTGTGATTTTTAATAAAATTTCAACAAACTTTTCATGTCTATGCAGATCAGCAGTGTAAATAAGCATTGATGGTATACGTAGAACCCCCTCATCAGAATGCTTAAGGTTGCTGGAGCGGTTAAAAAAACGTTGCTGTAGAATGACTCACGCAAATCTCCAGGTCATTTCTAAAATTTCATTGTAAATTCTCAAAAATACATGATTGAAAAGTTCTGAACGTTCAAATGAACAAATTTTTGTATTGATTGTATTTGTAACTATAAAAAGTTTTTAAATATTGATTTATTTACATTGAAAATAAAAAAGAATTAAATAAACTTGTAATCCTGATTGTTATTTTTAGTTGGCACAATATTTCTGGATAAAATATAATTTGAAAAAAATATTTCGTTCATTTTAACGTTCGAAACTTTATTCACATAAAAATACACTGTTTAATTGGTCCTTTATAATCAATATCAGTTTCTTTCTTTCGGGAAAAAGAAAATATGTAATGCTACTGCAATGCCATTTTCAGACATTTTTTTACTATTACGACTAGGTCCAAGCCAGAGCCAAGATTTTCTCTTTTCTAGCCACAAATATTATGCAAAGTCGAGGTATTTAAAATAATAAGGGTGAATTTAGATTCTCAGTGATAATAAATGATTGATGTGCCACCAGCGTAAGCCGCGGGATAAATTATCCTTATGCCCTTTTATTTTGAAGATTCAAAGTGATTCAACGACTTAGAATTTACATCCTTCACTTTTAGACTTTAAAGATTTGCCGAAATTTTAAGCCCAAAACGAAATCCCTAGTTTCAAAATCAATCTAACGCGGCACTTGTACATGATAATAATATAAAAAACCTTCATTTCGAGAAAATCGTACTTGAAGTTGACGAGCGCTATAAACGCCCTGATGTTAGCTTTTCTCATTAACCAAAAGTGGCTTCCATTTGCGGTTGCTACCGGGACATATTATAATACTGAATGATTCAGTAAGAGTTTTCATATCTCTCCACGAATCAAATCCAAAAAATAGTAATAATTTTAGACTGAATTGGAGAAACGCGAATATTTCCTAAACTATATATAACCGACCATAAAGGTCCCTTTCATATGCTGGAAGTGGACATAAAGCATTATATTTTGTGTTAAGAATTCGTATATATGGTTGAGATAAAAGGTTTTTGACAACTATCTTTGATTTCAGGTTAATGGCGTTGCAGCAGCGACCAAGTCACGAAAAGGACATTGCACCGTACATGATACATAGACATAGGGGTTGAAATTCGCCAGTGCGCAAGTCGGTGTTCCTACCACTGTCCCCGTTTTTACCCTCTTCCCCATCTTCCCGCCCATCATCCCTTTCGACCTCACCTCTCTCTCTCTCTCATTTAGTCTTTCACCCTCTCACCCACACTCGGCATACTCTGCGCACTCAGTCTCGTTATCACTCTATGCGCGATTGCGCGCAGTGCATGCATCCAAGAGTCTGCTTCATCCGTAGGCGCAGAGGGCGCAAAGCGTGTTGAGGACGCAAAGCGTGCAAAGGGCGCACGCGTTAACGCATGCGCTGGACGAAAATATGACCTATGTCACCTGTCGCATCGTCAGTGTGACCGTGACCGTCCGCGAGTTGTGATCGCATTTCGCGAGTTCGCGAGGAGGCGAACAAGCGACAAGCTACCGGTCATCCTGGATACGTTAAAAAGGGTAAAACGATCGTTCGCACGACGACCGGTCAGAATGAACATGTGCTGGACGATCGTTTTATCGACCGTCTCTAAGGACGTGCACACCCAGCTGATGCAAACCAAGTGAAGTTTTGTGTTTTCCTCCCTTGTGCTGCCGGATCTATATTTCCGCGGTGGCGGTGGAAGTGTTCGGGTTGTGTGTTCCGTTATCAAGCATTTGCTCGGTGTGTGAGACACGTGACTCACCGTAATGAGGAATCCCACACATCTCACGCAGCTTCTTCTTGCTTCCTGTTGGAGCGTCGCGATGCTGAGCGTCGTGTACGCAGCCTGGCAAGAGAACGTCAGGCCGAAGATGTACGTCCAACTTGGTAAGTTTGGAAAGTCGTTCTATATATTCTCTGTCTATATGTGAAGCACCGAATTTCAGTAAACCATGAATTGTGACAATTTGTGAAAAAGGTTAAACATCGCTTTCTTTAAACTTCAGTAAAAGTCGGAGAATTTATAAAAATCTCCGGGGTTTTCTATTACTATTAGAATTCAGCAGAATTCACACGCGAATTAAAAACCATTATTTGTATGATTTGAGTCATAAATTTAGAAAGTTTGACCGTATTTAGATTAACGTTAAAAACTCTGGTTAGTTTAATCCGAGGTTTATAATCAGAGTTCACAGCTGGATTTTGAAAAACCTTTCTTAAATTCCTACCACATATTTAGAAAATTTTAGCAGACACACGTGTTTTTTTATGTACTGTCAAGTACTTTTAAGGGGTGAAAGCCACCCTTAAAGATAACATTTAAAACTGTTTTTTTAATATATCTCGGCATATTATGGTTAAAATTAGATCCTATATCTCGTGTTTCTTATAAAGAATATTTTCATTTTTTTCAAAGAAAAATATCCATTATTTGCCGAGATATGTTTAAAAAATCAGATTTAAACTTTTGGGGTGATTTTCACCCCTTAAATATGCTTCTCGGGACATAAAAAAACATGCGAGTCTTATTTTTTCATTTTTGCATTAAAAAGTTATCGAAATCAGTGAGTTCGGGTTGGGGGAAGGAGGGTTTCCTTGTACGACTCAGTAATAATGTACTATAATTTGAGTCATATGTATTTCACTGATTTTCCAAAAAAAAAGTTAATAATCCTGAATAAATTGTCCTTAATGAAATAGTCAAAAATAGATCTCACACAGTTCTTAAATTTTCTTATTGTCCTCTATATTCAGTTGAGGTGTTTAAAGTCCCCTATTTTCAATATTTGATGAGCTTCAAAACGTACCCTGTGTACTCTATTTTTTATTCTATAGAAATTGTGAAGCCTGCAAAAGTCGTTCATCAGGCTTTTTGTCAGATTTCATTTGAATCTATTCACGGAGTATAAAGAACCATCGTTTAATGGATTTGAGCGACAAATAAAGAAAATCTGAGTAAATTTGTAAAAAGCGTTAAAAATCGACTATTTTAAACCTCAATGAAAGTGAGAGTTTCCGATAAAAGCGTAAAATTTTATGTTTGTTGAATTTCAGTCACGTGTTTAGAAAATATTAGCCACAAACTGATTTTGTCTATTTCGGACTATATTATTTATTGTCTTTATAAAATACCGAATTCCAGTAAAATCTCCGATTTTTGCCAGGATTCATCGATGAAATGTTTACCATAAAAAAAAACAATTATTTCTCGCTTTGGTGATCCGTAACGAATTTATGAATAAAACAATTAATTACATTTGAATCAGGTATATGAATTTAAACAATTGGATAATTTTAATTTGAATACAATAAAATATTGACTACAGTGAAACATGGAAATAGTTGAAATTGAAGATTAAAAATGAGGTCTTTTCAAAATTAATGAGTTCATTAAAATTGTAATGTAAATGTAATTTCGTACGATTTAAATTTGAAATTATTCCATGTTTGAAAGTTTGTGTTCGAAATTGCTTTATTTCAAAAGCTTTTAATTATTTGTTATTCAATTTAAAATATTTCGAATTATGCATTTATTATAAATAGTACATGCATGATTCCAGCTGTTTTTTACGCCTATTATTCGCAGTCAAAACTGTACTTTTCACTCCCTAGGATTACTTCTTAGTCCCTAAGGAGTAAAAAGTAGAACTTTAGTTTCTCTTCATAGGAATGCAGAGTGGCTGATCTAATACATATATTATAAAAAATATAACACGTGTGCCATGAGGGAGAGGGACTTTTTCGATTCGTGTGTTTTCAATACCCACCTTCATCTCGTACAGAAAACATTCACTCGTCCAAAAAGTCCTTCTTTTCCCCCTTGGTGCATAATATACTATTTCAGTATCGAACGTGTGAACTCGACGAAAATAATCTTTACAAACCGCGAAATGACATGGAAATTGCCTTTTACATTTTAGTCTCTATTCTGAGATATTATTATTAAACATTTTCCTAATAAAATGTCAGAACTTCTCTGATACAGTTAGTGGAGAGAAAGTTCTTGTGGTGTGAAGATTCCAAACACACGCGCATGAAAGTCGGTGCAAGTGCGACACTTAGATTCGCAGTCGCACAATTTGCATGATGAGGTAGTAAAGCTGAACTGCTCGCTGGCTCGAACGGTCTGCTTTCTTTTCTCTTTTCCTCTATCGCTGAAATTCCCTTTTTTTCTTTTTAGCCCCTTACTCTCTCGTCCGTTCCTTTTATCGTCACCACACTATCTTTCCGCAATTCTACCTTCCATTCGAAAAACATCCATAAAATGATTTCCCTATGTAAGTTCTGGGTCATTTTCTTGTATCTGCCTGAGAATAGATAACTCCACCTGAGCGAGAATATCATTTACATATCTTTTTCCGCCCTAGGGCAGAAATCTTCCTAAATAGAAAGAAATTCCATCCTGATTGGTGGCTATACGAGTCTTTGTATCAACATTTTGATGTATGCTCTTCTCTTCTTTTATTATTATTGAAAAGAACAGGGATCGTGAGACTAGGACATATGGACCAGGCTATGGTGGCTCATGTGCAGCAAGACACCCCAATGATGACCCCCAAATGTCGCGTGCATAACTTTATGCTCTCTTGGTTCTGCATGCCGGGTATTGATCGCTATTCTCCATAAAGAGAAGTCCACATGGCGAAGTTCGGGAATTCTCGGTCGTCTCCGCAGATTCCCTCGACCCTCTGACAACATGGCGGCTATCTCGTCACGTGGTCTTTATACTCCCACGATATCCCCTCTGCATCCCAACCGCCCCAACTGTTTGCCTAGGGATGATGCAGCTTCTTTCTCTATCTCTCTCTCTCTTTCTCTCTCTCTCTCAGCTCCCCTTTTTACTTTTCTATATTTTTCTCATGTAGTATCTCTCTGCCTGTGTGCTGTCTCTGCTTTTTGCCTACTATTTGCACGCTTCACTCGATTAATTCCTCAGTGTCATGCAACATCCTTATTCCTCACTATTCCATAGGAATAAAGCCATTTAATCGATCAGATATCTGGAATTCAAAATTAGCCGATAGGATATCCAATTGCTGCAATTTCCTCATTGAAAGGAAAGTTGAATTTCTATCGTGGGATCCCTGGAAAAAATGTCCTACGACATTTCTCATTGAAAAAATTCACGATCGTGTAATCCATTCCAAGATTTCCCTGTGTCAATTTACTCCCATTTAGAAAAACCCTCGTGATATCACTTGCAGGATTTTCACACATCAATTCTCATTTAATATATCATTTTTTATATAGAATCCTAGAATAAAATCTTTTTGGTTTCCCTAGTGATGCTACTTTCAGTTAAAAATTCTTAGTAGGTTCCTTTCAAATATTGTTATAAGTTCCTTTTAAGAGCTTCCATTGTGGAATCCTTTGTAGAATTTTCCTAAATCTCTTGAGTTATGTACTCTGGAATTCTTTAATAAGTTCCACTATCAATAACACAGAAATTTTCCTGATATAAACAGTCAATCGATGTCTCTCATTCAAAATGAATAAATTTTACGATCAAAATAGTTTGAAGGCTAATATATCTTTCGAGACACCCCTATCACCCCCAAAAAATATATAGCGCCGACAACATAGAGAAACGAATATCAAAGCATATTTTAAAAATATCTATACTGAAATAAAGTTTTTTATTTATTTATTTATCAATTATATCTATAATTCTGTAATATATTGAAATACATATAATAATTTATAAAATTACACTGATGGTTTTGGCAATTCACGTCCTATTTGTATTTTCTTTTCATTTCCTTTTAAGAAAAATTGATCTGCAGAAGAGGGTTCCGATATAAATCATTATTTTTCAATATTTTCCAAATGTTCACACTAAAAAACGAGGGATTAACCATTATATAACTATTATGTGATCGTTTAGCTCTCGTGAATAAATGAAAAACAAATTATTTTTAAAAATCAGGATTAATTCAAATTTTACGTAAGCATACTTTACGATTTTTGTCCCCTTTTACCTCTAAAATTCAGAACAATAAGAGGAGAGGGGATTTCAATTGTTAGAAAATTGTGTGGCGTAATTTATGGATGAAGCCCTGAAAGCATGTTTTGTCAGTAAGCAACCATGTAGACCCTCTTCCCCCTCAGAATGATTACATAATATGTACTAGAAAGGCCCCATCTCTAACTTTGGACGCTAATGATGCCTCCCCCTTAAGGATATTAGATTTAAGTTCCAAGTTTTGTTTAAAAAAAATATTACACATAATAAGGTATCTTTTTCTTCTGTAGTATTACTCATTTTGATACTTTTTACATGAAACGAAATAATTAAGGGCATATATTACTTACCATAAGTGTAAATTTAGCTTTGCCAACTACACGTTTGCAATGATAAATATTTTTCAATAAAACCACCATTTACTTTGGTCTGTACGAAACAGAGATAAATGACCTAGTTTTACCAAAAAATATTTATTATTGGGAGCGTAAAATCCGCGAAAGCTGAATTTACTGTTATGGTAATTACCGCATACTATTAAATTGTGAAGCTAGATTTTCAATTCTTCATTTAACACAAATGTATTGAAAGTAAACATTTTTCTCTTTATATAATACAATTTGCTTCAATCACTATTTTATTTACTTTTTCCGTTTTTTGTTCATAGGAGTTTCCAGAGCTCATCTGCTGGATCTTAAAGGTTTGTTCATTGAGATTAAATTCATTGATGGAGAGAAATGTTAATTCGGTAGTAATTTTTTTTCTTATAAACAAAGTTTATTGCGGCCAAGTGAAGTATTTCTTAGTTGATACTTTGTTACCTGCAATAACCGATTTAGATTTCTTTCATCCGTGATTCGTCTGTCTGTTAGTCTGTCTTCTTCTCCGTCTGTCTGTATAATTTATGTCCGTTTGTTTAAATTGCTGGTGGTCATCCGTTGTTTAGAAAATGGTCTGAAAGTTTTGTCTCTGATTTAATTCGTCATTCTAAATCTTAATTAACATTTTCAATAAGATTTACTCGTATCAACTGAAGAAAGATGAGAACAATCTAAACCTGAATTAGTGAAAAGTCGGTCAAACTACTAAACAAAATACACGGAGAAAAATGAATATTAAAAAGTAATATCTAGATATTTAGATATAATATCTTGATATTCAAACTTAATATCCAGATATTCAAATTTAATATCCAGAGATTAAAATATTGGATGTTAGAATATTTGGATTATATATTTTAATATCAAGATATTATATCTAAATATCTAGATAGTCGTCCCATAGTTAAATAGCTAGATATTACTTTTTAATATCCATTTTTCTCCGTGTAGTGAAACACAACTGATAATTAAGTAACAAATTTTCAATAAAGTTCAGTGACCGACTTTTCACTAATTTAGGTTTGGACTTTTTCTTGGTGATGTGTTATGATAAAACTTTGAATTTAAAATCGATTTTTCATGAAGGAAATAATTATTTTCAACAATCGACTGTCCCTATCTCTGATAGTGATTTTCTTTGGCAACGCAGTGCCGCTCGAAATGATTGTTTCAATTCGTAAATTAGATTAGACCCATTTTAAGAGGGGAGAGTGTATCCAGTGTATCTCTGAGTAACATTGCCCTAAGGACCATTCTTGAGTTGCATGGAAGTCGAAGGATAGAAGAATTGGAAGGGTAGGTTGTTCGAAGGGGGTCGATCAATAACACGCCGCAGAGTGGCGCTGCCGTTGCTCTCGCTTCGTAGCCGATGTAATGTCGTTGCAGATGCCATACTCTCAGTTGTGATTGCTGTAGTTGTAATAAGATAATTTTTTAATGACTTAAATAAACCGATTAATAGAGCTAGATTAAAGATGTTCGTTGGCGAGGACCGAAGGGATGAGCCTCAAATTTCAAGGAGCCCCCAAATTAAAAGATATTATTTTTAGAAAATGATTTCTTTTTAATTTATTTTCAGAATGTTAAACATTACTTTTTGAATTCTATACTCGTACAATTTCTTTAAATTGTTTTGAATTTTTTTTCAATTCCTTTAAATTCATGTGGAATTCCATTCTCTTTTTCCAAGTTCAAATTTGCTTGAATTATTATTTAAGGGCGTTGGACCCTAATGTTAAGCTCAAAATTCAATTCTCCATTTTACTCAACGAAAATTATAGATAAAGTTTTTTTTTGCACTGTAGCGCTAATCTTTATTCAAATATAAGACTGCGTGAAGGGCGAAAAAATATTTAATTTCGATACTTTTTCCATAAAAGGAAGAATTCAAAATCTCACTTTAAAATTCAATATTTTAATTTTTCTTAAAAAATATTTCAATTAGATATTTTCTCGCTCTGTACGCTAGTTCTAGTTAAAAATTGATTAGTTTTACAGAAGGAAGAAATTCCAAATTTAATATTTGTTGAGTAAAATGAAGAAATCGAATTTTTAGATTAGAACTTGGCTCAACACCCTTAATTAGAACCATCAGTGTCATTTTATATACATATAATGATCTGTATATTATAGGATATGTATTATAATTTATTATCGAATTGCTATATATTTTTTTTAGTAGCCCTGGACCTCAATTTGTCTTATTTCCCCTCTGAATTTTTCTTTTATGCCTCCAAATAAAATAATTAAGGACGCCCTTTCAGCTCGCAGCTGCAAATGCGCTAGAGTAGATCATTCTACTTGCCACTATAAGTGAAACACAATACAACCTATAGTACCTCTGGAATTTAAAATAATGAGACTGCTGGACGCCGTCGTCAATTAAAAAAAAATCGTCTGCAACGACTGCGGAAAAAGAAACAATATAAAAAAGCCACATGAATATTTTGATAGCTTGAGTTTTTTAATTTTTATTCTTAAACACTGTTTTACCTTAATTTCCAAATTAAAATTTTTTTAAATATTCCAATTTGAAATATGTATGTAGATCAATTTTTAACTGTAGATTCTCTTAAATTCGTACGACTTCTTATCATCTTTATTTTTTTGAAGTTCTTTAAAGTCATCCTGTGTGGAGAATAAATTGTTTCTAACTGAAAAAAAAGAATTTCTTTTGAACAACATTAAAGAATTTCTGTATTTCATCCCTTTTATTCTTCAAAAAAACTATTTTAAATCCATAAAATTATCAAAAGTATTAAGTAATTACTATTTATTATAGATTTAGTTGTAGTTAAGAATCAGTTTTCCACTTTATTAATAAGAACATTATTTTTTTCAGGTGCTGAAGATGTATTTAGGTTCACTGGAAATGAGACACATACTGACTATTTTCGACTAGTACTCAGAGATGGAAATTATCTTCTAGTCGGTGGAAGGTAAATTGAAAATTTTAATATAAAAAAGCTATTGGATTCTGTCGTTAAAGCCAGGCGATTTAACTCCGTTTCATACAGATAGTGGTAAATGGTCTAGTTCTAGGGAAAAATATTTACATATTATTGCGAACATAAAGTTAGCGAAACTAAATTGCTCAAGTGATAAAGTCCTTAAACTATTTTGGAAATTTTGTTTAATTTCTTTAATATTCCTTTGATTTAAACTGTGATGCGGGACGGATTTGAAATAATTTTAATTGACCTGAAGATCTTGTTCAGTGTTGACTTTGATTTTGAATTATTTCATGTAGAAATCTCGTGCACAATTTGAGCTTGACGGATCTCACCGAACAACAAAGATTGACATGGTACTCATCGGAGCAAGATGTGAAGATGTGCGTAATGAAGGGCAGCGACGAAGAGAAGTGTCAGAATTACGTTCGCATTTTAGCCAAAACAGGAACCAATAATCTTTTGGTTTGTGCAACAAACGCCTTTAAGCCGTTGTGCAGGGAATATAACGTTCAAGCCGGCAATTATACAGTAGAAAATGAGAAACCCGGCCAAGCTCGTTGCCCGTATGATCCACAACACAACAGCACTTTTGTCTATGTGAATGGAGAACTTTACACCGGTACTGTTGCTGATTTTTCGGGTATGGATCCTATTATCTACAGAGAACCTCTGCAAACTGAACAGTACGATTCTATGAGTCTTAATGGTGAGTTTCAATTTTCGTATAACTGAATTATTAAAATACAAAACTCAATGTAAAGTAATAAGAAAGATAGTAATGATATCCTTTCTTAATTTTTCAGCACCAAATTTTGTCAACTCTATGACCCACGGAGATTTCGTATACTTTTTTTTTAGAGAAACAGCAGTAGAATACATCAATTGTGGGAAGGTAAATAACCCAAAAATTCCACTATATACAAGATAGACGTTCTAATTAATTTCTCTATAATTAGCATATTCTTAAATTTTTTTGTACATTCTTGTAAACAATATACATTTCAGGCCGTGTACTCTCGGGTTGCAAGAGTTTGCAAACACGACCGTGGAGGACCTCACCGGTTTCGCAATAGATGGACATCATTTTTAAAGTCTCGCCTTAATTGTTCTGTGACTGGTGACTTTCCTTTTTACTTCAATGAAATACGTAAGTCAAATTTCTATAAGTAGTACCCGTACCTGAAGTATTTTTGAGTAATTTAAAACTAAATAACAAATAAATACATATTTATATTAACAGAATCCACAACAGAACTAATATCTGGTCAATACGGCAGTATGTCAGCACAGTTGATATACGGCGCATTCACAACCCCTGTTAATAGTATAAGTGGATCAGCCGTTTGTGCTTTCTCGTTGCAAGATATAGCTGACACCTTTGAAGGTAATTTTAAAGAGCAAAGCGCTCTCAACTCTAACTGGTTGCCTGTACAAAGTGCCAAAGTACCAGATCCAAGGCCTGGTCAATGTGTCAATGATTCTCGCACATTACCTGATTTAACGTTGAATTTTATAAAAAGCCACTCCCTAATGGATGAATCCGTTCCAAGCTTTTTTGGGCAGCCCATTGTCATTCGAACCAGTTTCCAGTAAGTTCAACATTTTTACTGTTTATTAATATCTGTGCTCCAAATACTGAGTTTTAAATAAAAATAATAATAGACTATGAAACCCAATCTCAAAAGTCCAAATATAGGACCCAATCAGTAAACTTAAAATTTTTTTTGCAGCTATAGATTTACGCAGATCACAGTAGATCCTCAAGTAAAGACTCCTGGTGGCAAAACCTATGATGTTTTGTTTATTGGAACAGACAATGGAAAAGTGATAAAAGCCGTAAATGCTGAGTCGGCGGATTCTCACCAAAGAGTTAGCCCAGTTGTTATTGAAGAAATCCAAGCCTTTCCAGCAACAGTTCCAGTGCGTGGAATAAAAGTTGTTCGAGCTACTCAAGCCGGGGACGGCTTGCAAGATGGCCGTCTTGTTGTTATATCTGACAGTCAAGTCCAAGCGTTGCGATTGCATCGATGTTATAGTGACAGAATTCTTTCTTGTGGCGAGTGTGTTGCCTTACAGGACCCGTACTGTGCTTGGGACAAGGTTGAAGCCAAATGTCGGGCTCTTGTAGGACCGGCTGCTACAGATGCTACGCGGTTCTTACAGAGTGTGGCCACTGGGGCACACACTTCTTGCCCACAAAGTAAAAATCTCAGTAAAGATGCTGGCAGTGTTGGCGCCATTTCTGCTAATCAAAATAAATTCCCTCAGGATTCTATGACATCTAATAAAGATGGCCAAGGAGGAGAGATTATAAATATCATGCAGGACGAGGAACAAAGTAATTCAGGTATATCAAAATAATTTTAATCTAGTATAAGGAAGTGTACGCATTTTTTTAAGTCCCACGTGATTTTTTTCAATTCTTTTGAATTTAAAGAATTCAATGGATTTTGTAGAATTTCATCCTTAACTATTTGTAACGTTGTTTTTGGTATTTTAGGTCCGGAGGTATCGGCAGCGGATTCTCCACCGCCACAATATTCCGTCGAAACTTTAGTAATGGCTGTTGTTGCTGGTGCACTGTCTGCTTTATTCGTTGGCTTCGTTACGGGTTACCTGTGCGGCAGAAAATGTAGAAAAGATGAAGACGATAATTTACCCTATCCTGATACGGAGTATGAATATTTCGAGCAACGGCAAAATGTCAATAGGTATGTAACTATGTATCGATAAGCCAGATGGATTTCTTCAAGTAATTTTATGAATTTTGAAAAACACAATCTCTAGATATCAGAATGAAATGTGAATGTTTTCAGCTGGGTGATCGACTGATCAGTGATGGTGGTCTATTACATCTAATATTATATTTTATGATCTATTTTTTCTCGTTTCAGTAGACTTGCACCTGAACCAAAGCTTCTTCCTCAAGAGGAAGTAACATATGCGGAACCGGTACTGGTGCCTCAACCCCCAAAAATGCATTCGCCTAAGGGCACAATGCGAAAACCTCCACCTACTCCTGCAGAGACACTGTTCCAGTTTCCAGAAGGGTACGGATTCCGAGGCCCTAGAGATAATTTTGGCACCTTGCGATCTCATCAGGGCGATGCCTATAGACGTAACGATGGGTTTGCTACCACCAGAAGTGTCAAGAAGGTCTATCTCTGAGAAACGAGCGAGGAGGGGGGTGGTCGTCATAGAAGCTTGGGGCGACCAGCTCGAAATCGCCACAACGCGACTACGGGTAGATGTCGCGCTGTGACGACAGGGGGACAATCTACTGGAGAGTTGGCAGGGCCGAGGGCACTGGAATCACCCTCTCCGCCATCGAGCGATTCTTCCAGCTCCCCCTCTCCCCCCTCCTCGTCACCATCACCCACCCTAGTTCCAATTGCGATGAGCGGATCATCACCTCCACCGATACCTCCTTGCAGTTTCATTTACCGATCATAGTCCACGTAAGGGAGAAAACAATATCAGAGATTCTCCTGCACGTTCCCAAAGTATATAAGCAATTACGCATCGATACAAGTATAGACTTAATCGGACTTTTTAAAGTCTTGTCGCGCATAAAATGTCTTTGAAGACTGAAGTTTCTACCGTAACTACCGTATCTACCGTTACCTTGGGTGGTGACTGGTGAGTAGCATTTTATTTTTAAGATAACCTTTCGTCGAACGGACCTATCTTTCATTTCACACCTAGTAAAGTAATTGACGATAGCTAGGGCTCTTCGAAGCTAGATTAAAGGAAGAAAGTTGAATCTCGTTACATTTTTGAATCTGCATTTATTAAGACATACATCTAATTTGTAAATAATTTTCTTTTTATTACAATTTTATATGTGCATCAATGTACTCAGTTTACTCAAATCTGTAGAATTTTGTAAGAAGTCTATTTTAAGCAAATCCTCGATCCACTGCACGAAATACGAAATAGTAGAGTTTGGTGCGTAAACTAAGGCAGTGCAATAATTTTTCACTTGTGTCTAAACAACCAATTTAGCATTTAAATAATATGGATTCGGTTTCGCATAATTCAGTCTAAATTGCAGCCAGAGCTATGTATATAAGTATAAAAAATATTCGAATTGCAGACTTTCAATTATTATTAGTGCTTGAGATTTTTTTTATTTTATATAATTACATGACGAATTGTTTATAAAATTGTTTGTTATCTAGTGAGCGTATTAGTGTACGTGAAACTTGATATGAATGTGCATAAAAGCCGATAATATTTATTTTTAAGGGACTTGCTATAGAAATTTTATATTTTGCCTCGAAAATATAATTTTCCTATTTATCAAAGAAATGTTAAATAATAAATAATATATTAAGGATTCTTCTCTAAAAACTATAGCAATTATTAGAAAGAATATTAAAGAGAAAATGTTTATTTTAAAGCATTGTAAAATACCAAATGAATTGACTTAATTTGAAAATATAAACATAATGAAAAATGTGCCCTGAGAAGTTTTAAACCAAAATCTAATGCTATCGTAGTAGTACAATATTACTTTTAATTAGTAACTTTAATTTACTCGAGAATTTACTAATTCTTTACTACTAGTATTTAAAATTTTATCATTCTTTGCAATGATGGTTTGGAAGAGAAAGTGAAAAGTTATTGTAGCCCCTTAGAGTGGCGCCATTTGATACCTCATAGTGAGATTTCTGGAGTTGTAAAGCGCTTAGTTTCACGATTATTGCACTAGAAGTTGTATAAGATTAGAAAAAATCGAAATTTTTGCTGGTTAGGCTCAATCTTTAAACATAGCTGAATCATTTAAACCTGTTCATAATGAAGCCAAGAAACAATCTCCACTTTGTTCGATTAATTGATTCCACATTCCACATTTTTTGAATTTGCAAGTCTTAGTAAACTGAGACTAAATCGAAAAGTCAATTAAAAGAAGAATTAATGCTTCGAAATAATAAATCAGTCTTTGCTACAATAACTGACGCTAATAATTGACCGTAAGAATAATTGTCGGTAAGAATTGATGGTAATACGATTACAAAATTCATAATCATGATGCTATTTGCATAAAGATTGTCTTATTGTACAAACGTCGGATATATTATTTGAATATGCTTTAAGTACATATTAAAAAACAGACTGAGACTGTACTAAATATCATTATTTCATTTTCGAATCAGTGGAGATCGTTCACTTGTGTTAACGTAAGTTATTAATATAGTGAGCATTGAATATAAATATTCAAATGTTATTGCTGAGGAATAATAGCATCACTTTAAAGAATCATCAAATCTTGTTATATCTAAAGGTTGTTTTATCATTTTTGTGCGTTTTGACACTTGCACATATACGTAATATTGATGAGAAAGAAAAAAATAAATAAGAATGTGCTCGATTGTATGCATGTATGCAAGAGAGAAATAGAGTATGAAAGGGTATGTCTTCAGAGGCGTAAGGCTTGAGTGTACATAATACATATATATAATACACACATATATATATATATATATATATAAACAACAAAAGCATATACTGCAGTTAAGAGTTATATACGAATGAAGAATAACGAAAATTAGTCCATCTATTCTGGGCCCGATGGTGCATGTAGACATCTATCTTAAAGTGCTTCTTATTTCAGTGTGTTTAGAAGTAACGCGTATGTGATATATTCTATATATAACAAAATGTTTTAGGCAATGGCTGAGAGAGGATGATGAGGGTTTAACTTGCGCGCGTTCTCTCTATGCAATTCAGAAACGGTATAAATGTACGAAGTAACAAATTTCAAACTCTCTTACATATAAAATCAAGGACAGTTTTAATAATGCATACATTAGAGTCCTCTCTATGTTATTAAATTTCTCAATTTCAGTTCGTTTGGGATCAATCTTGAATGAATCAAATCAAGATTGTAATCCCTACCAGTTTTTTCTTATTCTGGGAACTGATGCGCGTGCAAGAGATAAATTATATGAAAAAAAGGTTTCTTTCGGTTTCGAGTTTTTTTACGTTGCATAGTTTTAAGATAAACATTGTCACAGGAGTTTTATAATTTTCCTAAAAACATTAATTTATAAGGAATCTCAGAGACCTTTCTCTTAAAATTTGCGCTCTCTCAAAATGCCATATTAAAAGGCATTTCTAATATAACACACTATACTTTAAATAAAACAAATACAATACCACGTATACTTCCAAACATTTCTGTAGTTATGGGAAATATTTTACGCGTAAAAATTGCAATTATCATTTTTTAATTATAATTATTAATAAGCAAGTTCATTACCTGCTTAAATTTTACAATCTGCGGCGTGGAAATTCTTGATACTTTGAACATTATTATTATCAACAGAATTTCATATTATTATTATTATTATTATTATTATTATTATTATTATTATTATTATTATTATTACTACTATTTTGAGTTTCCTAGAATTCTGTTACATTCTTCTGAATTTCTCGGAATTCGTTTGAATTCTGGAGGATTTCATAAATTTAGAATTTTTGGAAATAATATTTAAGATAGTATAACTCACAATTAGCCATTTCTTTCTTTACAAAGGACTCAGGCATGAAACCAAAGATATTAATTATTAATGAGACACCGTTGGACATTGTGATGATTATCGTTAGAGGCGCACAAAATGGTATTCATTATTAATAAAATGCGGCCCCTCGCACAAAAAAGTGCAGAACGTACGCGTACAGGCACAATACATTTAACGTCACAAACTTCTTATTAAAAAAAGTTTTAATAATCATGTTGAAAAGTCACTAGTTGGGGGACACTCGATTGAAATGACACATTGCGCGAAATTCGGAGATTTGTAATGTTGGAAATTTGGAATCTAGTAATGCATGAAGAAGTTGCTGCAGAAAAGTTGGAAGTAGTTTATGTTAATGAGCAGCTTTTGATATGATTCCATCCAAAATAATTATCTAAATAATCTTTGAAAAATGATATTAATAATATTAATCTTTTTGCACTGACTAGAACATTTTTCTAGATCCGAATTGAAAGAATGAGGGGAACAGAGGAAAAGGTCAATCCTGAACTTTGAATCTGATGATTTCATGCATTATTTCATTTCAATCATTTGATTCGAAGTATTTATCTGTACATTTAGGGAGAGGTTTTAGCCAGTTATTGCAATTATAAATGAAATAGGTTTGACTCTGCTCTGTTAGTGGAGCTTTTTAGTGGTTGCAGTATGCATGAACTGAGATTAACGATGGGAGCTTAGATATAAGCAGAAAATTAGTACATGTGGAAGGTGATTCGAAATGATTGACTTAAGTCTCAAGAATAAATTGACACTTTTTTATAACACAGTAGGAAAAAGCAACAATGATTATTTACTTATTAAATAAGACAAAAATTTGTATTATGACACAGTAGGAAAAAATTCTAATGATTATAATTTTTTTCTGCCAAGAAATCTATTTAATATGTATTACAGCAGAAAAAAATGATTTTGTATTATAATATTAGAAATGTATTTATAAAAACTTTATTTAAAAATAAATATATCTTCATAATTCTATTTTCGGACTTTGACCAAAACGTTATTCATGATCACATTAAAATCAGAAATCATGCACACGTCACATGAAATTATACACATGAATCAAAATTTCATTTATTTTCAAATCCGAATATCTCCAATTAGGAAATTTTAATTTTTACCAAATAAAACAATCATTTTCATTACAGATAATTGAACTGATTTATACTTAAATATTTAATGAATACAAATTTCTTTCATAATCTTTCTTTGAATTTTTAACAAATTGTTTAACCTTAACTACTTTCTAAATCAATTTTCTAATTAGAGCTAATTCATTTAATTCGAATCACCCTGCACATGTATATATAATTATATATAAATACAAATATATATATATATATATATTTATATATATTTGTATCTATAAAGACATGAGAATAACAACTCGTTAAGGACCACTTTCAGTTGGCCTCTAGATAGTAAATAATTGAAACTAGTTTAGGGGCCAACTCATTGTCATTCTCATGTTCTGGTATATATATCTATGGTTGATTATGGTTAATTATCTCTCTTTTAATCACAGATTCCTTATACAAATTCTATTCAAAAAATCCTCTTCGAAATTTTCAAATTTTTGAAATTATCGCAGGATATTGTGGCTTGTTTTCGATAAAACAAGGAATCTATGTCTAAAAGGTTTATGATTATTAGAGGATCATCCTGTATATATAGAAAGCTTGAAACGTATATAATATAATATAATATAATATTATAACTTTTTATAAATATATTTTTCCGTCGGAGTTTAGCCTAGGTAGAAATCTACTGATTAATTATCCTATTAATTTACTAATTCAATTATTATTAAAGGAAACTTATCTCTAAGCCATCACTGTAGATGATATAGTTCTATGACTTAGACAGGTCGTGCGATTTGTCATGTAAAAAAAAATTTAGTACCTAAAGTTATTGAAACTTACTGTTAGCGTTAATTATACACAAACGAAAGTTTTTTCAAGTACTTAAAGTAAAGAAAAATAAATTTGAGAACCAAATTTTTTTACCTACTCTGATTTAAAAATGTACATTATTTTAAGTTTATTTTTATTCTTCCTCTTAGTTCTGTCTCCACTAATCTGATTTGATTGTTTGGCTGAAGATTTAGATTTGGATTAATTCCATTTTAGAAAAGTACGAATGGCTTTTTAAAACGGAGTTGAATTTTAATTAAGTGGAATTAGTATAATAAACATGACACAAGAATGAAATTACGATACCAGATAATTTGTTAATAATACTAGAAGAATAAGTACTGAGAATGTAACAAGTAACATTTTGCTTCTTCCTACTACAGTGCCGTTTAGACTATGTATTTTTTACTGTAACTATTAGATTTATTGGAATCGGTCCCAGTAGCATGAGTTGTATTGTTGGGAAACAGCCATGCGTAACTTTGCAACAAGAAGTAATATCACAAATGCGACTCTGGTTCGTGTTTTACCATCGTAAATTTTTATTTACTAATTATTACAACTATAAATATATTCATCTACAAAATACTCTTTTAGAATGAAATTTCTAATAACTGTAACGAGTCAATATTCTATTATATCCTTAGACGCGTAGTTTCTAGAAAGAATGAAAGAAAAAAAAAGAAAAAAAAAAGAAAGAATGAAGGAATGAAGGAAAGATAAATTTTTAGCCTACGTCAAACATTAAATTTTGTATTCTATCCTTTCGAAATGCAAGATTGGTTTTATTATTGCATTTCGTATAAGTCGAAAGCCAGAGTTGCAGTTTGGAGATTTTGAATGTTCGTTGATTTCATAGCCAGAGTAATAATATTGGGCCAGTCAATGAAGCAATAAAAGGGAATGGAAATTTTTAATATTTAATGGTAACAAGTTAAATAGTCCTGAATAACCATCCAAAGGGGATATTAAATCGCTTTTCAAAAGTGAGTAAACGAATTTCTTGAAATTTCTTGAAATTATTTGTAATTTCTAGGAATTTTGTACACTGTTATGAATTCTTATGGATTCTATTGAATTAAAATGTCCCCGCGAATGATATTAAGGATTATTTACTTGAAATAATATTTTTAAATTTGCAATCCTTCCTTGACTGACCTCTAAATGAAGTTCTGTGATGCGTGGAGGCAGCGCCAGTGGACGATTAATTAATTCTTACACCCAATGTTTATACTAGACGTAACGACATTTGAAAGATTAATGACATAATAATCCATTGAAAACGGTACGTTTGTACTAATTATATGCAAAGGATATTATACATAACTATGTATAACAAGAGGCAAATGAAACGTGGAGGATTGATAAGTAGTTGACATTAGGCTAAGTTAGAGACACAGCACTTTTAATATTTAAAACAAAAACATAAACTAAAAATATCCTAATGCGAAGGAGGTAAAAAGGTATTTATAGTAGTGGATTATAACATGGCTGATTAGAGTGAGTGCTGATGTAGGAAATATGCTAATGAATCGTAATTGGATTCGGAAAGAAGCTTTTTTTTATATCTCATGCTTTAAGGAACTATATTCTATATTATAATAATAATTTGTTTCTCTCAATTTTTCATCACGTTACTGGTTACAAAAAAAGGACTGACAATTTCATACTGATATCATATATTCCTCGTGACATTCCACAACATTTACCATCTAATTAATTTCCAAAGACAAATCCAATATTCATTAATTATTTTTTAACGAGTAAACGATCTAACTTAAGTATCAAGCAATACAAAAAGACATAATAATGACTTGTTAAAAATGTTATACAATTAGGAAGTTTCGAAATTAAAATATGTACCAAAAAATTCCAAAGTTTGCCCAGAAATAAAGAATGATTGAATGCCTCTAAAAATCACAATTCAATCATTTTAAAGGTAATATTGAACATGTTTTGGCTGAAATGACAATTGTTGGAAACTACAAGTTTGTAAATTAAAAATGCCCAGAATAGCATTAGGTATTTTCAATTCATTGGAATTCCTGGAATTGAATAAATCGGTCCTTTCTTTCTGGGAATAGTTTTTATATTTTATATTTCAAAAGCTACGACCGAAACGCATTAATTTAGATATTTTGAAAACATATTAATCCGCCATCACTTACTATTGCGCCAATTTTTGAAGATAGAAAAATGTATTTAGAATTTCTCGAAATTCTTCAGAATTCTTTGAAATAATATGTAATTCAATGAATTCTACATTATGAAAACCTATTTTTTCTGAGTGGGTGAGTGATGGATGGGTATAATTTGTCTTCAAACTAGGTAAAATTAAACTGCATTCAGAAACACACCCAAACTTTATAAAACACGCACATCATATCTACATATTTATTATGTGAACAAAACTATAATGCCTGTAACATAATATGAATTTTCCATTTGCCGTCACCTCAAGGTTTTTTTTTTATTTTATAAGACTATAAAATTATAAATTCTTGAGAGCTAGACAATACAAAAGAATTGAAATTGGAATTAATTCTATTGAGTTGTCTGCCGCTTTCAAGAGTTGATTTCAATTCTCTTGAGAACAGTTCAATTTTTGAATTATTTTTCAAATTGGAATTGCTTATTTTTAGGATGAGGAATACAACTGTTATTAATTGTTGAACAAAGAGATGTGCAAATGCCTTTATATTGTTTCGGACTGACTTGGTTCAGTTTTTATGATCGGAAAATAAAATTTGTATCAGAAGCATAAACATGGACAAAAGCTGTGATTCTGAATAATTAAACCCATTTTTTCACGATCACGAACGATGACGAGGACAAAGTTGGAAAATTGGTTATTTTGTAATATACTGAATGTACGATTGAAATTTTTATCACATGCGTTACGGACGTATAGCTGTAAATTTATGGTCGAATGTATATGAATATGTTTGTAAGAATACGTGATATTTATAAATTAATCTGATCTTTATAATATTTGTTGCGAAGTGAATGATATGCTTGGTATTCTTTCGTATGATTATGGGATAAAGATCATTTAGATCTTAGACTTTAAAATTTAAATAAGATTTACAAACACGTAAGGTGTGTCTGTGAGGAAATGGAAGCCACGATTATCAGAATCATCAGAATCATGGAGGTTTGCAAGTTTGTAACTGACATTGACAGGAAGAAAGGAAATGTGGAATGACTGTAGATTTGGAAAGTTACTTAGCCAGCAGACTGCTGTTCATAGTGCCCTGTTATAGTGGGTTCTAAAGACAGAGTGACGGAGTTAAATAATGCGTATTGCACTATTGCATCGTGAATTGATTGGTGCAAATAAAGAAATTATGCAAATTGATTAATTGAATTAAAGCCCGGTTGAGAAAGTAGTGACGCGAGCTAATTGTAAAATAAATGGCTCGTAACTTAATTGACTTCCATATCATATAGTCCTAAATGCGACGAAAAATCGGCATTTCTATTGATATTTATTGAATGCTGAGTACTTTAGGAGGTAAACTTGAATAGTATTTTTATCAAAGATTGTGAATGGCTTGTAAAGACATATGTCAAATGTCTAATACGATTATTGAGAATTTTTGTACAACTCATAATTTGACTCTTTCAACAACTCAATTGTTCATGAAGCGCACAATTCGCACAAAGGTTCTTTCATTAAAAATGGAATCCTCCGCACTCTGACCATAGGACCCTAATCTATTTTTCAGAATACGCTATTGTGATTATTACTACATGATAACATTTAAAAATCTAAAATCACAAAAACATCTTGTACGATTATTTATGAAGATTTTGAGCGACTATTATTTCGTAATGTTAATAATACGCAATTAACAATAATTACTGCATTAAAAAATTATTATCTTTAGTACGATTAGAGAGTGAGGCTGCCATCAGATTAATGAATTAAGTACAATATATAGTATGAATTCATTAGTCTTTATACATAAATATAAAATTACTATTACTGAACGACACGATGTTTAATTAGCAACACCGAGTTATTCGAGTTTACGTTAGCCAGAGATTATTCTCGGAATACCTCGAAATCTGATTTTCTGATCGCCATTTATGCTCAGTGAATCGTTTTGTAGAATTTTTTTATAAAGTCAATAATTGCGTTCATTTATATCATAATAAAATAGATTGTACCATGAAATATTAAGTCAAAATAAATTTCATTAGGTAATAAAATATTAAATCCTGGTTTTCTATTTTGGTATTCACCCTTGGCTAATTATAATTAAATTATATGCAGGTGTTTTTAAAATTTTTCGAAATCCCTGAAAATTCCACAAAAAATTGTAAAATCGTATAAATCCTATAAAATCTGTGAAAATCTCCTTGAAGTCCTTGAAATTCTCTGAAATGAAAAAGGCGAAGAAGATTGAAGAGGATTTGATTTCAGGGTAAAAAATAAATCTAGGCATTTTTAAAACTAAATTAAGTGTAATTAATCTGGTAACAAATTGTCAAATTTGAAAAAAATGACATTACATAATTGCTTATATGATAAGCTTTTGGAATTCGCCGCTGGAGTCAACATTGAACAACTCAGGTGGATTTGGCTCGTGCCACCATAGTTTTCATTTGTCAAACACAATTTGCACTACCACATAATTGTTCTGGGTTGTCGACAGAGGTACTGCTAGACACTATAGGGCTGTACGTCCTTTTTTGGCAACACAATAACTTATCAACTAATTCTCCTAATTGGTTATTTTCAGATTCATCTTTATAACTATCGCTTGAGGCTTCATTATTATAAGCTGTAATAAACATTTGTAAATCATTCTTTGGAAATCCTTTGCGATAATAATCCTTAATCGTATCAAACGCATCTATAATTACAGAAATACATAAACTAAGAATAACGTAAATATATAATGAGATAAATGAGTATAAATAAATACGCGAATACCACCAAAGCATTGGTGATTTAAAAGAAGACATGGAAAACGTTGCAAACATATCGTCACCGTTAATTAAAGCAAATAAGCATTCTGAAGTTGTCGCAAGCGATCTAAATTTCATGTGATAGGGTCCCAGAATTAACCAGCCGCAAAAGGTAAATCCCGCGTAAATTAAAATAGCGCAAATTAAAAATCGAGCTATTTTAGGTGCAGCTTTCTTTAGAGTCAAGATCACCACATTATAAGTTTTAAAGAATCCTAAATACCTTAGGACTCCGAACCAAACTAATAAATTTCCAGTTCCAAGAAATATGCTACAAACGTTCCAATGATCATTTCCAAAATGCTTCCTTTCAATCTGTTCCTTAACTGCAGAACCAATTATGATCAAAAGGTCATTAACAATTATCGTAATATACCATAAATTTAGAAATTCAAGTCTATCCTTAAGCTTTAAAGCTTTATCATATGTCCTTTTGAAGAAGTCTATAGTCTCATATTTCAGAAGTTGGGCTCTGTATATCGCCCTTGAACACAGTACGAGCGAAAAAGTACAGATAAGAATGACAAACAAATTGAGTAATGTTCTCAGCGCAGATTCTATTTGGCTATTAGAAAAATAATGCGTATCCCCTTTACATTGCAGTCTTTTGGGTTCTGCGTCCAGAGAGAGTAACATTTGTCCATCAAGGTCACTATTGTCAAAATTAATTTTAACTTTGAATAGATAACAATCGGGTGGAGTTATAGGACCCGCAGCTTTTAAATTAACAGTTTTTACAGCGAACATCAGTTCTGCTTTAATTAAGGATGAAAAATTAACAATAATATTTTGCTCCGTTAAAAATCTCATGGAAGAAAACTTCTCGAAATACTTGTGCGTTATATTTACGCAACGCTTTTCTATTTGCTTATCAAATATATAACTTTCGTTAAAACCGAATATGATCCCTTTTTTGTAATTGTGCAGACACAAACTTACTGGTCCTCTTGTATTGTCTTCCGAAATGTATGAATACGATCCAATGGCGTTGCTTAAATTGTAATAACCGTCCAAAGCGTAATCTATGGTCTCATAGAATTCATCTTGCTTGTAAATAGCAAAGGGACCAGAAGCTGGTGGATATGCTGGAACCTTAAACAAAGCAAATTTTTTTTCAATATTATTTTTGGGCATAACGAATTTGAGACTTATTTTTCAGAAACTAAGGATAAATTATTTTATAAACAAATTTTAAAAAAGACACTTTTCTAAAGCAGATACTTAACAAATGTTTGCTTACCTCTTGAATAGCATCCCAACCTCTGAGAAACAAATGTGAGAATGCAATTCGATTGTCCCAAGTGTAGTTGACGTGTACATAATTATTGTGAGCAAACAAACAGAGCTGTATTGTTACTAAAATTATTTTAATTATTTGTACGATGAACTTGTAGGGAAATCGTCGTTTTGCTTGCCATTTTTCAATGGGATTCATAAAGAAAAATCGAAGCTTTCGTCGCATTTTTTCCTCCTCGTACGTTGGGACAGTAGGAATTCTGGGTTCTTCTTGGGGAGACTGTTGTGAAGAGCTATAATCAATAAATAATTAGAAAAAATTAAACAATGTTGCAAACAAAATTACAAGAAAGTGTAAAACAACAATGCTATCATTTTATAATTAGTATATAAAATTTGTGTTTAACCTTGACTCCATTTTATTAGAAAGTAATTCATGTGCGGCTTTGTCTCCACGTTCTGTCCCTTGACTCCAAGAATTGCTAGAGAGAATATTATTGTCAGGCATTGCTCATAAAATGGGAAACTACAAGAATGATGCTCTGCAAAAGAAAAAAGTATTAATGCATTTACAGTCTTAAAATTTTAATTAATTGCAACTACTCAAAAAAGTGCTCATTATATATATCATGAAGAAAATTATCTTGTTCACTATCAGTCACATGACAATATTTACAACAGATACTAAGGGATGACATGCAATTATCAAATTTAGATTTTATAAGCTTTCGGAAATAATCTCTCACAAATCACGTTTTACTTATAATCACTTTTTTAGTATTTACAACAAAATTTGTATTACCAAGCAATAAAAGCAATAGCATTCTATTTATTCAAATGGAGCATACGTATGTTTATAAACGAAGACAAAGAAACCTTAGCTTGTGTAGATGGAATTTACAAGCTATGTATATGTAAAATTGTAAACACTCACTTTTTCATTACCGAATTCAAGCCTTCATCTTTGTGACCTCATTTAAAATTCATGAATACTGTATTCCAAACTTGATAGTTAATAGCTGGCAAGTTTTTGACATTAGTGCAACACAAATAGATACTTTGTAACTAAAGAAGCTAAGTAGATCTGCCCCTCTGCCATTATACGTCACTGACAGTAACTGCGTCATCAGCGTCACTGACAAGTGACAGAGTTGGGAAGTTACAAATTTGTGGACACTGTACATCAACTAGAATAAATAAAGTTCTCAACCCTGATCCTATAATCTCATCAGACTCATCTCATCTGCATAGTGTTTTTTGGGAAAATGAGACCGAATGCGTGCTTCCCCGCGCGAGTTGACTTTATTTTTAATGAAGCGATTTTGATAAAGACAATTTGCAATTTTTTTTAGGTTATGTCAAACCCACGTGTGTTTAGTTCTGACAGAAACACTACAACTGGAGAAGTTATATTTTCAAAGCGGTCACCCATCCGAATACTGACCGCGCGAAACATTGTTTAACTTGAGAAGTTGTACTTTCCAGGGCCGTGCGCAAGGCGGGTTTCAACCCCCCCCCCCCCCCCCCCCCCCATAGACAAATTAAAATTAAACATTAGTTTTTATTTTACATCAAAGAAGATCGTATGATCTTTTTAGAATACAAAGAGAAGAGACTATCAGTTACTACCCACGCGCGAAACATTGCTTAACCTGAGAACTTCTGTTTTCAAAGCGGTCACCCATCCGAGTACTAACCGCGCGATTTTGTACAATATAAAGATTTAAAATTTCCCGCGTTGGCCTCGATTATCGATATACGACGCATCACGAACTTTATTGACCATATAGGAAGGATTGTTTTTATTTGATGTTTGACTGTTGACAGTGTTTGAAAAACATCAAAAATGAAGGAATCAGATGCAGAAAAGAAAAATATAATAAAGAGCCGAGAAGTTTTGTATCGGCTAATGATCAGGTAAAGTACTACATTTAATACTAGCAAATACATACGTAAATATTAAAAATCGGTTGTGTGTATGTTAACCTCAAAATTAAATCTGAAATAAACATCAAAATTCAGTCGTTTCATTGTACATATGTATTAAAATTAGTTAACTCCATAAGTAATGCTTCCATTAAATTTACAGTCAACTTTTCTATGATGGTCATCAAACGCTTGCTGTCCAGTTATCCAATATGATTCAAGCCGAGCCACCTTGTCCTCCTTCAGATCGTTTAATGCATTTGATGTTGATCGGCATGGCCCATGAACCCGATCGTGGCAAGAAAGACCTTGGTGCTATTTCTACTTATTTACCTTCGGATAGTACAATTGGTCCTGGTTTAGATTTAGAATTCGAAACTGAAGCTCAAGTGCAAGCACCAGAACCTGCTGCATATGAAACAGCTTATGTTACTTCTCATAAAGGCAATTGCAGAGCTGGAGCTTTCTCGGCTGATGGACAATTGATTGCTACTGGTTCAGTGGATGCGTCAATTAAAATATTAGATGTAGATAGAATGTTAGCCAAGTCTGCTCCTGATGAAATAGCAGCTAGTGATCAGGCAGGTGGACATCCAGTAATTCGCACTTTATATGATCACCTTGAAGAAGTAACATGCCTAGAATTTCATCCAAGGGAACCAATTTTAGTATCTGGAAGTCGTGACTTCTCAATAAAACTTTTTGACTTCAGTAAAGCGAGCGTTAAGAAAGCATTTCGCACAATCACAGATAGCGACCAAATTAGGTGTTTAGCCTTCCATCCAACTGGTGATTTTCTTGTAGTTGGTACAAATCATCCAGTGATTCGTATGTACGATGTTAACACTTCTCAAAGCTTCGTATGCAGTATACCGAGTCATCAACATACGGCTGGAATAACGAGCATTAAGTACTCCCAAGATGCAAGAACGTTCGCCTCTGCTGGCAAAGATGGTAGTATTAAATTATGGGACGGAGTTTCAAACAAGTGCTTCAATACTTTCAGTAAAGCACACGATGGATATGAAGTCTGTTCTGTAGCCTTTACAAGAAATGGAAAGGTAAGATATCATTTTAATAACAAAAAAAAAATAATAAAAATAACTGAAAAAAATACTTTTATTTAAAAATGCATTGCCTTGAATTTTAGTTAATTCTTTTTCGATTTTCAGTATCTTTTGTCGTCGGGAAAGGATTCATTAATAAAATTGTGGGAATTGTCGACTAGTAGATGTCTCATAGCATATACTGGTGCTGGAACAACAGGTAAATATCACCATTTTCATTGCTTAATAAGACCCTACGGGTCTTATATTTAAACTTAAAACAGTACTTAATGATAATTTTTTTCTAGGCAAGCAAGAACACAAAGCGCAGGCTGTTTTCAATCATACAGAGGATTACGTAATGTTCCCAGATGAAGCGACAACATCATTGTGTGCATGGAATTCCAGAAACGCTTCGAGGAAGCAGCTTCTATCACTAGGACACAATGGTCCAGTGAGATTGATCGTTCATTCTCCAGTAGCACCCGCCTTTTTAACTTGCAGTGATGATTTTAGAGCTAGATTCTGGTTTAGGAGAATGCCAACCCATTAGCATGAAATAATAAATTTCATATACATTGTCATATTAAATACCCTTTTTTCTAAAATAAGGTTTAATATAAAAGTCACTGACGATATATTTTTAAGGGCCGATTCCACAAACTGTGATTAAATTTTAATCCTTGATTAAATCCTTGATTTGCGTACGCAAAATATTAATTAACTTAAGTTAAACAAGGGTTGAAATTTAATCACAGTTGGTGGAATCGGCCCTAAATTTTATATAGATAAGTGAATTAAGGAAAGACAAATAGCAAATAAAATGTCTAATAAAAATATATTTAAGAAGCTTATAGAAATCTATTATTTACACTTTACAGAAAGAACGAAGCATTTGTAAGTTGGTTTACACTGTTTCGATTTGTGTTTTTTCATAAAAGTGAGGAGCTAGTTCTGTTAACCATTCAGGCCGAATGACAGTTAATTCTCTCATATAAGTTTTATTTGTCTGTAGAATTTCACAAAATAGTATCCTGAAATAGGTAAAGAAATGTAAGAGATGAACAGTTCTATGATATCATCATAATAATAAAATAAGTTTCTTTTTATAAAATACTTACCATTGTGGTTGCTGCAGCGTATATAGACAACTGTTTGGATGAATGTGCAATTCTTTAGCTCCACGCACAGTTTTATATACTCCCGAGTAGTGAAGGTACGCAGCATTTGGAAAAAGACCAGTTGTTATACATCTAAGAATAATATCTGTATTTCCTGAAATAATCGAACATAACAAATTTTTTATGTGGAAGATGAAAATAAGATTGGTATTCAAAAAAATGTTTAACCGATAATAATAGAAATTTTTGCTTTACCTTTACAGGATACAATGGGAATATCCAGTTTTTTTAAAAGCTGTCTCATTTTTGATCTGATCTCTGTTGCTCTGCGTAATGCTTTATGATTCAGAAAATTTTTCTGACACCAACTAGAATTTTTATTTTGTTCGTAAGCAGAATAAACATTTAAATAAGTTAGCAAGTCGCCTTCTTCGACTTCAAATAAGCGATGAGCAACCCGAGCTTTTAGAGACCCTTGACCACTGGTTGGTCGCACAAAAACATTTTGTACTTGGAGCATTGCTAGAATAGTTGTTATTTCATCGGAGCATCCCATTTCTCCTAAAAAAATTAGACAATTAATAACGTTTCTTTTTATTATTTTTTATGGAATTAACCATTTTCAAAGAGAAAAAGATAATCTTGTAAGAATTTCTAATGATTCCTCCTCTACATTATGTATTCAGTTAATGCAACAAATATAATAATTTAACAAATAACGTATACCTGATGCAATCACGCATTTGGCAAAAATAGGCTCCAATGGCATTTCAGCCATTGTTAAGCCCAAAGGATTAGTCAAATCTCCTTTGTTATTTATCGCACCTAATGCGTACAATAATTCTAATCCTGCAAGAAGATTTTTACTAGGTGGTGAGGATGGAAAGTTAAAACGTAACACATTGTCAATTCCAAGTGCCTTAAGTTGTAAAATAGCAGGTGATAAGTCAGTGCGCTGCATTTGTGGTGGTGTTGCATCGTGTAATTTTATATAAGCTTCTTCAGTATAAAGTCTGCAAGAACACACAAACAAATTGTAATTAATTGTAAACCTAATTTGAGACTTAAAAATGAAGTTGATCATTCTAGATTTAGGTTTTACCTATATGCCTTTCCCGATCTAATGCGAGCAGAACGACCTGCTCTTTGATCTGCCGAAGCTTTAGAAATCGGTGCTACTATAAGGCTATTAGTTTGAGTATCCACTTCAAACCAGGGCAGCTTCACAAAACCACTATCTATTACTGAAAATAATAACAGAAAGATACATATGTTAAATTGTGATCCAATTCAAGTAGTCTTAAACAATTAACTTTTTAATTTTCATTTGTCTTAAAGAAAGAGGCTTGTGTCAAATTAGTTTTGCAAACAACTTTCAAAATAGTTTACCGTAAACGATGTTTGGTATCGTAATAGAAGTTTCTGCGATATTTGTTGCCACAATGACTTTCCGAGTATCTTTTGGAGCTTTCCAAAATACTTTGAGCTGCTCTGAGTTCGGAAGCGAACCATACATTGCTAGTGGCATCAGTTTCTCTAATAAATTAACAATTTAACATTACAATGGATTTCATGGAATTTCAACAGATTTGAAGAGATTCGATGGATTTTGGGTTAAATAAAGTTATAAGATATCAGGAGATTTTAACGATTTCAAGGAAAGTCAACAAATTTTAAGTACGTACGATTCCCTTCTTTTATTAAGTTCGCATGCTCCGATAACAGAGAGACAGCTCTATCGACTTCCTCCAATCCTGTAAGGAATGCTAATATGTCTCCAGGTTCTTCAGTTTTGTGTATTTTTAGAGCTGTCTCAACAACGGCTTGAACGTAATCTGCAACGGGATCTGGAAAAGATTTGGATAAAGTTTTATTTTCTTGTTTAGATTTATTATAGTAACTATCATATAGTATTTTTTATACTTTGAAAATAATTGAAGGGTTTTTGCACATCCCCAAGACTTTATATTAGCAATTTAAAAGTAAATCGAATATTACAATGATATTTAACTCAAACAGTTATTTCTTACCTGAAACATAAAAAATATCCATGGGGTACAAGCGACCCTCAACGCTTAATATCGTGGCAGTGTCTTTTGTTGTATCTTTGCTTGTATTTAAATTTAGAAAATCTCGAAGTTGTTCTGCATCAACTGTAGCAGACGAGACAATGACTTTCAAACTTTTTCTTTTCTGAAATAATGATTATTATAAATAAGTGAATAAATTTAAGATTTGGGGAACATTGTTTAAGTCAATTTTTACTTACCCTCAATATCTTTTTTAATAATCCCATTATTATATCAGTCAACATTGTCCGTTCGTGTACCTCATCGAGTATGATGACACAATAATTTGTAAGTAATGGGTCTCTCATCATTTCACGAAGCAATATTCCTTCAGTCATATACTAAAAAAGTATTTTTCAATTATTTGAAATACATTATGAGTCTTATATCTGGGCTATACCTATAATGATACCTATATTATCTCATTCATGTTCTTTTTTCAAATCAAGGAATTATACCTTTATTTTTGTACTCTCATCAGTACAATCATCGAAGCGAATACAGTATCCAACTTCGGTACCCAAAATACAGCTCCGTTCATCGGCCACCCGGTTAGCTAATGAAGTGGCAGCCACCCTCCGGGGTTCAGTAATTCCAACCATTTTCCCATCTGTCGCCCAGCCTGCTTCAATCAAATACTACGAAAATGTCATAATGATATTATGTGTTTTCTATCTCGCAAAATAGCATCAGAAATTCAAATTTTGAGTAAGTGCTCAAAATTAAAGGATTACATATAATTCTAGACTTCTATTTACCTGTGGTATTTGTGTACTTTTTCCACATCCAGTTTCTCCTACTAGTACCAATGTTTGAAATTTTTCCAGTAGGTAAATAATGTGATTCCTGTATTTGAATATTGGCAATCTTTGACGTTGAATGTCAAGAGCCAAAGAGTGATGTGCATTGTATATAAACTGTGTGGAAGAATGTGTTTCTATATCAGCTTTATCCTCTTGCCAGAATGCATCACCTATACAAAATATAAATCAAATAATGAGCCGGTACACATGTATATATGTATTATAACATCAGAAAGTTTCTATAAAAATGTTGCAAATAATATGAATGTATATGTAAATACCTGGCTTTGAAAACGATGGTTTTGAATTCATTCTACGAATTCTATATCGATTACTTATACAAAATTCCCTCTTTTTGTATAACACAATTTTCTATATGCTTCAGAGGTATAATATGCAATAAATTTGTATATTTCATATGTAGAAGTTAGAGAATTTGTATTTTTCATCTGTCAATATGACAGATACAGGCAGGGCTGAAAATGCCAAAAATACCCTAGGTAATTTACATAGTTTTTTTATTTTTACGAAAAGTGACAGTTTGCTTGCTTGCCTACGTCATTTTAAGCGGGAAAATTTAAATTACAGTTTTTTTTATTTACATATCAGTAAAAATATATTCAGCGGAATGGTTCTATCTTTATAGCAGTTGTAATTTTTATAACAACAATAAATAAAACACCGTTTTATTAAGTATTTTTTTTTTGATACGTAAAAAAAAATTAAAATTAAAATTTTACCGCCTAAAATTGCGCTATCTAGCGGTTAGTAAAGCAAACGTGTTGCTTTGCGAACTGTGAACAAACTTTAAAAGGAAGAATTGGATCATGAGGTGGCCATTGTATTACTCTTGGTCAGTGATATAATGTTCCACGGAGGAATATGTAGTATTCTTCCGTGGATTGTACATTTCGCAATTCGCAAAATCGCAATGTGTCGGTCGTGCAGGTTGTGCAACATCGAGCAAAATCAGCAAAATCAAAGATAAATTGATTACAGACTTTATTAATTTTATACTATCTGAAATGTCAGTTAGGCCCTGACAAAACAGATCTCATGGAAATATTGTACATTTTACGGAAAATACTTATAGGAGTTCCTATAGGTTTTGCTTTTGTAAAATCATTTTCCTTGGATACGTTTGGTTACATAGCACATGTTGATGGAACTTCAATGCAACCAACTTTAAATCCCGATTCGAAAACAACAGATTACGTTTTTTTAAATCATTGGGCAGTACGACGTTATAATATACATCGAGGAGATGTAATATCATTTATATCTCCAAATTCACCGGACCGACTTTTAATTAAACGTGTTATTGGATTGGCCGGAGACGTCATAAGCACCATCAATTATAAAACTGCTATTTGTCAGGTAATTTTACATGGTCTTACAATTACATACATTATTTATAATAAAAAGTATTAACCATTAAAATTCTGCGAGTGCGACATTTGATTACTAAGCGTGAAAAACAGTTCCAACAGTTTTATGGACGTTGGACGCGTTTATAAAGACTAACCTTAAAGTCCGATCTTGACATTTATTTATTTATTTATTTTTCTTCTCAAGAAATATTATGTAAAATTGAACATTTTTATTCAAACTTTCTCTTTTACTAGATTCCTGTTGGTCATTGTTGGGTAGAAGGTGATCACACAGGATATTCTATGGACTCTAACACATTTGGACCTGTTGCACTTGGTTTGATTACTGGAAAAGCAACCTGTATTGTGTGGCCACCAAGCCGTTGGCGTTACCTGATCTCATTTTTACCTTCTCATCGAATGCCTCTAAACTTGACACTTCCGGATGCAGCTTAAATCTATGTCAAAATGAGGGCTGTATGTTTTGTTAAAAGACTCAGCTGGGAATTGACTGGTACAGTCTTTAGGCATGGCTTGACTATTGGAGACGTGGATAATGATGGAAATAATGAATTAGTCGTTGGAACAGCTGAAGGTGATCTCTACATTTTTAAAGTACGTTTTCTTTTTTCATAAATTTGTTACCCTATTCCTCACTTTTGACCTTTTTTTATACGACCTATTAGTATATAATAATGTTAGAATATTGTAATTTTCACACTTTACAGGGTTCTGAATTATGGCAGAAGATATCAGGACTTGGATTGATATCGTGCGTGACGATTGGTGATATTTTCAACTACGGGCGAAATGCCCTGGTTATCATTTGCGGTGATGGTTGGGTTTACATTTATTACAGTGCTCGTTCAATGGACCCTGATCCATTTCCGAATGCTTCGTCAGAAAAGAGCACCACCGCTGATTTTAAATCAGATAAGGGTAATTCAATTTATTCTAATATCGACTGTCAATTGTTTCCATTTTCTACTAAGAATGAGTGAAGAAAAAATGTTTAAAAAACAATAATCTAAATCGGCGTTTCAAGAATGTACCCCATAATATATTTCAGTTCCTGCTAATGAATAAATTTGTATGTACTTATTTTAGATCTAACTGAAGGGCATGCTGGAACAATAAATACGAATCTAAGTCAAACTCAAAATTTTAAGGAAACAATAGAATTTCATGGAAAAATGGAATGTGTACATGTGCAGAGAATTCCTACAAATTCTAAAGTAGTTCTCGTAACTGATATCGATAAAGATGGCTTAAATGAAATGATAATTGGCCTAACTGATCGTGTAGTAAGATCATACAGATGGTCAAGTAATGCTGATTTAGGGTCTGGGAAACTTGTTGGACTAAATAAATGGGAATGTGCTAATCAAATTGGAACAGTGACAATGCAGGTATGTATAATTATAGTCCTATACAGTGTTGGAATATTAGCTAATATTTTGATTTAAATTAAAAATTGATTATCTGATTTGAATTTTAAAAATTGTACAATTTCATTATGGAATATATTCTGATCTCTAACTTTTGATTTTCAGCATGCTGGAGATGGCACTCCTACATTATTAGTTGCCCAACCAGGTGGAACTTTTATGCGCATAAAGTGTAATCCAGATGACGGCAACTTGGAAGATGAATCTTCTGATACAAACAGTGAAGCTGCTGCAAGTTGTGTGGATTATCAAACTCTTGGCATATCTCGAATGCGCAATGCAAATATTTCCACGGAAATTTTAGGAGATCTAGAACCTGGCCTAAGTAATTTCGAGTCTATATTAGAAGATAGGATACGCGATAATACGTCCAACAAAACGACAGAAGAACAATTGTGTTTGGTAGATAGAAAGTTAGATTCAAAAAGCTTAAAGTCTGTATCCTTAGAATTTCTTGGGAGCAATGATGTTCGATCAAGTAAAAGGAAAACCAGTTTAGATTTAAATCAACGTTTAGGAAAAAACATCTTTGTACCGAAGGATGATATACAGAATTTATGTTCTAAAGAAGAGACACATGAAATAGATCAAGTAGACGGAAATCTTGCTAGTGGAAATGTTATTCTTGGAGAATATGAAGGAATAGCAGATCAAAAGTCTTTGCTTCCATCCTACGACCATTTTATAGATTTTTCTATTAATAATAACAATAATGAAAACATTAAGAGCGTGAAAGATGAGGTACAAAAGAAGGATAACTCTGAGCAAGACTCATTCGAGGAAAGTTTTTTAAATGGGAAACCTTATGCTCTTGCTACTTTAGATGGTACAATAATGCTTGTAAAAGATGAGATAATTTTATGGTAAGTAGTGAATATCACTGTAAATTTTTCATATCTTGATATGAGTATTTTGACATACTTTGAAGCTGGACATTTATTGTAAAAAGTTTCTCCCCATGGTACATACCATATTTTTTTATAACATGCTCTGGTCGAAATAGTGGGCTCACTGATCAATTTTATATTTTCAGGTCAATGCAAGTCGATCATCATATTTTTGCTCTGTGCCGCTTGGACGTTACAAGAGATGGTGCTGATGAAATTATTGCTTGCACTTGGGACGGACAAACTTACATACTTGACCAACAAAGAAATAGCGTGCGATTTCAATTTGAGGAACCGGTTAGAGCTTTTTGTACCGGAATGTACAGTGTTACTTCAGGAAGTTGTACGCCTTCACTTGTGTATAATACATTCAATAATAAGGTTTGCTGATTAAATTATATACATAATTATAAAATTAAATTACGAAAAGAACTTTATAGAATGATTTAAATTATGAATATTAGTTAATACCATGCCAAGTTTTATTTCTATCGAACAATATTAATAGTAATAATCTTCACTTTTTCCAGATTTTTCTTTACTATGATGTCATTCTTCCGAGTATGGTCTTACAAGCCCTAAATCCTGTGGAAAAACTTTCACCAAATGAAAAAATTGATTTGGAGAAAATTCTAAACGCTGAAGACTCTCCAAATGAGGAAGAAAATATGAGACAATTAACAGAGTGGTTATTATATGGAATAGATTAAGTGTTATAAGACTGAGTTTTAAAAAATAAACGGATCGGAAGGGAACTTTTTTTTATCTATATATATTTATTTGTTTTCAGCGTGGCTTTGGTCGTTGTCGATACATATAGCAGTTGCCTTAAGCGTTTTTTTATTTATAACCTTTTTTCGTGCAGCAGTTGCCTCTTGATTTGAGGTCCCAGTATTTATCCTTCAAAAAAGACACTACATATAACTATAGATGATCAAATGGCACTGCGTCTGCGTTTAAGGTTGAACACTACGTACAGTCCACTTCAAAACTTTCCTATAAAAAAGTGTCGGCAATGGGAATCTAGTATATTGATTTTAAAAGCATAATTGAACCTTTTTGGAAATTTATCTTTGGACACAATCGAGTTGAATTGAATTGCAGTAGAATAAAATTGACTGTTTATTCACAATTACCGGTAATAGATGACAATATTGCTAGCAATTCATGCATATCACATATTAACAATATTGTCAGTGGTGGATCCAGGGGTGGTGTTCTGGGTGTCCGGACCTCCCCCCCCTCGAAATATCTGACTTCGTTAAAAATTTGGAACATGTTTCATAATTAATTATATATTGTGAAAGGTTTATCTTGCTGACTTTGAAATTCGGACTCTCCCCCCCCAAAAAAAGTATTTTCTGGAATTCTATTAATTGTTACTGATAAAATATCTAAAAATTAATTGAATTACTCTGTTCACGAAGCAATTTCAGGATTAGTTATCTCCATTATATCTCGTATAGCGCTATAAAAGTGTTATTACATTGTATAATGGATTAAAGGCATATATTTATAAAAAATAAATATTTTTCACAAAATTTTATTTGAGAGCAGTCTAAATTAAAAATATTTGTACATTCAAGAGGCATTCCAAATTTCGCTTGAAATGATAACTTGAAACAAAGTCATGTTATTATGCAAGGATGAAAAGAAAAACGAACAAACATGGAGCAGTTTAACGATGGCGCAATCGATTACACATAGTCATATAAATGCCTAAACATCCGATTGAAACTTGCAGATTTGTTAAAAAATTTTTATTATAATTTTGAAAATACGCTCTAAGTAACTTTTAAGAATTATCCACAAGACTCGCTTTTATTGAAACACTTGATTATTTTTTAATTTAATTACTAAAAGTCCAGGTATTGTAAGTATGTATTCAAAAAAATTAAGTAGATCAAGAATCCACATTTAAAAAAAAAATGAATCGAGAATTCTCGTCTCGTTTTGTCTTGTTAAAAACGAGATTCTCGTTTGCCATCAAGTTTTGAAACATCTGATCATGTTTGAAGCAAATTACTTTTTGTCTTGTATATATATATTTAACAAATATCAGAATGTAGAAAACTTTGTAAGCTAGTAAAGCTTGATCATATATTTAATATACATATATATATATACATATATGTACTATAGCATGGCTTGCGTCCTAATTAAAAGGGTAATTTGGTAATTACCATAATAGCTACATGCTTATACGTAAAGTTTAGTAAAACTAATATAAATTTCCTTATACTTTCCCCGTGTAATAAATATTGTATATTTTTAATATAACGGCTTATTTTTGGTAACTTTACATATGATCTATAATTTCGAATGATCGTAATAATTACAGAAATGCAAGCAGATTTGATTTTACAATATTTATTGTATACGGCTATATTGAACACATTTTATCCGTATATATAAATTATAAAACATATTCTCTCTTATATAACTGCAATGAATCTCAAAAGATTTCATAGAATTTTACATGTTATCTACAGAAGATTTAAATATAGATTTCTCATCCAAGCCAATTACAGTTTCCAATATAAATCAAAGTCCATTGCATCTTAATACGAACAAGCATTTTTAAAACTATACGATCGAATTACTATTTACTCTCTTAATCTGAATCAGCGATAAGTATACCACTAATTCCAATGAGTGAATTTGCGCTGATGAATCAGTGAAATTTCGCTGATAGAGGGCGTGACATTCACTGGTTTATCAGCGTATATTCGCTGATTGGAATTAGTGGTATACTTATCGCTGATTCAGATTTGTTTTTAATTGATTTAACCAGGATTCTAGTGTTTGAGAGATTGCATAGATTCTGGCGCGCCTAATAAGATAGTAAGTTTTAATATCCATTTTTCTCAGTGTTAGGTACTTCAAAGGTAATAATAATATAAAGTATATTGGATCACTATATCCAATTCTAATTCTTGACTTGTTTTTATCTCGATGCTGTGGTTTAATACGACGTTACTTTATTCTTCATTAGTTTCCCTTCGTCAAAAGTATCGTATTAATCAGCGTACACCTCCGCACTCATGCAAATTCTACGCATTGAAACTCGAAGCAGAATAGTGGTAAAAAGTAAGCAAGGGATGCAGTTACAATGAGAACATTGATATACGTTTCTCTCTCTATATATATAGGGATATATGTATACACACATGAACATTTGCATGGCTTTTCCGGGCAATACATTAGATTCTATATATGATACATGTGTGGAGGGGAGGGAAGGTCGTGTAAAAATGATCCCTTCTCTACCCTCCAATTGACAGTGGCAGAGGCAGGGACAGCGCCAGGAGCAGAAGCAGGAGCCGAAGTGGAGCAGTATTGGCCCCTACCTTTCAATCGACGATTGAGCTTTTCTCTACAGTTTCTCGCTAGTTGTTATATGCTCTGAAATTGTCGAATGCGTTCATCGAAGGTCGGGTCGACTGGAGTTGCGCCGTGCAAAAGAAGAAGAGGGAGGATCATATCAGCTAGCCACGCCTCACACATATCCGATCATCCAATCAACTTTTGAATGGTCGGCCATTTTGGTCCATTGGGAGGCTGCGCTCCAGCTTCTTCTCTGCGGAGAGGAGCCGCAAAAGAAGGGAGACGAGAGCAGAAGGGGAGATCGAATGTGAGCGCCCCCCTTAACACCTTCGTTTCTCTCCAAGAAACCAACACTCGACGCTCGCTTGCTTGTAACGTGTATATCGCCGAACGAGATTGTTCTTTGGTTTTCTTCGCGGCCGCAGGAGTGGCGTGACAGAGTTTCAGTTTCCGAAGCCTATCGAGAGCAGCGCTCGCTGCGGCGGTACCAGGAACCATTGGAGGACACTCCATCGAGATCTGCTCGATGAGACGCGTTCGGCGAGTTCGGAGATTATCATTTCTTCTCTAAATTGACATCCTCCCGGTACTTGTTACGTGGATTTCATATACGAAAATTTACGTGGTTTCTTCAGAAGAGATCATCACTCCTTATCGTGGTGCTTCAATATACAATTTCGGGAGACACCAAACATCAAGAAACGTGCCTGAGAATCTGCAGCGCGAGTTTAAAAATTCGGATTGCCCAATTCGCAATCAAAAGTTTGTTCAAATTACCGGAAACGACCAGTTTTGTGCGAGTGACGATTCGCGAGTGAAAAAAGAGCTGATCGTGCATTGGGCGAGCATCGCTGATTGGAGGAAACAGAGAATATTCAAGCAGAGAGTTTGCAGTTGACAAGGTAGGTAGGTATAGGTTTTCAAATTTCGAAGTTGCTTTGTTTTCAAAGCATGCTGAGTAAACAAACTTAACAACACGTGCCTTTTCGGATTTCTGAATGGATGCTGGGCCCCAGGGAGCCTGTCACAACCGTCGGCGAAACGATATACATCTGCCTACCGTTCGTCTTTCTTTAAGTCTCCTTTCTTCTTTTTTCACGCCTCAAACTTGCAAGAAGGTGTTAATTGCGAACGAGACGAATTCGTTGCCAGATGAACTGCACTCATTATTCTTTAAAGAATCCAAATTCCTTGCTGATACAGCTGATTTAGTTCATTCCCAAAACAAAAGCGCCAATTAACACACTTGAATATAACAAATTCATCGTTATTTATTCATTTCAACTGAGAGTTAACAAAAAGCATGTGCGTTTGTAAATATCGAAATATTTAAAACATTCCGTTGTAGAAGAAAAATACGCGGAGTGTAGAAAAATGCTGATCCTCAAAAGAGTACACACCATCAAGAAAGAATTTCGTATATATATATATATATATATATATGATAGAAAAGGTTCTGCGACTCTAGCTGGGCTTCGAGGCCAAATTTCGCACAAATTATGAGGTTTATGTTTATAATCAGGAGGCAAATAATGATGAAATCTGGCAAAAAATCTGGAGCTGCAGTTATAGTGAATTTCTTCACAAATTCTCTAAAATATTATAAATTCTTGGGTCAAAAGTCGCAAAATCATAAATTTTCGTAGTGCGGGTATTTTTGATGAGCTCAGGATAAAAAATCGGGAGCTTTTTATTGAAATTCAATGTCTTAAATAGAGACAGGGTGGCGACTTGATCGAGGACTTTCATGAATGGGGGATGGTAGATTGAGATGAATAAATTATGAGACTGATTAACAATTATCACAATTTGATATACGTCTGATATACGCATTTCTTAAATCTTCCGGTTCTTATTTATATTGAATCGACTCTATTTCGATTTGTTTGCCCTGCCCAAGTACTAATAATAATAATAATAATAATAATAATAATAATAATAATAATATATCAAAGAGTTATTTAGAGAACAATTTGTAATTAATTACAAGTCAATGCTGTGCATATATACAAAAAATGTATATAATACATTTGAAGCTGATGAATATAATGTATTCATATATGCAGAAGAATGAAGAAGCTAGTAATTTATCATAAAATTTTTCTCGATATAACCCGCGTATATCTACTTTTGAAATATACCCACAACGAATCGAGTTATCGTAAATAAACTTAAAGAATGACTAAAATAACACTTAATTTTCGATGCTTTATAATTCCTCTTCTTTTCAGTCTCTTTAAAATATCTAATAACCAGTTGTTTGAGCGATATACAGTAAAAATTTATTGCAAAAAAACGTCATGGGCGACCTTTTTGTTTTCGAAATGATTAAAACTACACTATTGCCTTATTTTGCTTTCATATTATAGTTCTTTTCATATACAGATATATACGACAGTGCATTATCACGATATTCAGTTGTCACTTGGAATCCTCTTAAAAATATCAGAAAAACAAATGACTTTTAGAAAAAGGGACGTAATGCACTGACGTGTTGTATAAAAATTAGGAGCAATATGAAAAGCGAAAAGAAGTCTGATGATATGCTTTCAAAATATTATTAACATATATTAATTTCTATTTTCCCAGACTTGTAAACATATAGAATTTAATCATAGAATTAGAGTAATATTAGCATTCAAAAGGTGTTATGACACAGACGACTAACAACGAGCGAAAACAAGATTTGCAGTACATAGTAGGCCTCGTGCTTATTAGGTTAATTGTTTCTAATTAACAATCGCGACACGGTCGGCAGGTGCCGCTTCCTCAAAGTGTTTTTAAAAATCAACTATTCAATATATCAACGCCTACTTTATAATATCACTCAATTGATCATGCGGAAGGTAGCAAAATTTTGGACTCAGAATTATAATATGCCTTCTCATCGTCTATAATAATCACATTTTCTAACTACCGATGTATATATTAGGATAAAAATATCTCTTAACAAGAATTTAAATTACCAAGCAAAAAGTTACCGATCATTGGCATGATTTTACTCTTGATGAAAATGATTATAATCATAGAAAGTCGCCGCAGAAGCATATAAGGCTCAAAAAGCCCAAAAAGATAACGCTTATTTAAATATATAAGGCCCTAATACGATATTGTGACCTGCATCTTTGTTATGTGTCTTCGATTGTGCTAAACTGAAGAAACTCCTTGGAAGTTTATCCAAATATTGCTGAGTGATATTGAGTTGTAAGTCGTGCTGAGATGTATTATATGTAACTGTAAGTAAATGTGGGTGTTTGCGTAAACGTAAGAGAGTTTTTGGGTAGTATAAATAGTGATCGACGGGGGCTTGGAGATATCCCACGGACAAACCCATGAACGTGCAAACTGACAGACGAACGCACAATGAGCAAGAGGAATGCCCCGCAGAGCCAGACATGAAGACGTCACTCAGGGAACGATACGACGCAAAGGGGCCAGATTGGGCCAGATCAACCTGAACTACATCATCCACATCCACGACCACGACCGAGTCCAGCTGCGATCTCACAAGATTCGTGAGTCAGCGATGGCACCAGAATGGCACCTACCGCTGAACACTAGATACCTTTTTTTTTGATCAAGAAGCATCTCTTTAAAAAATGCACGGAATTCTCGGCCGTCGTCCAGCAGTCTGTCAGAACTCACGCTTCCATTTCGCTTTGTGATCCCAAAATATAAAACCAAAATTTGTAAGATCAAAAAATAAGTCCCAAGAATATAAAGCCCGCAAGATATAAAACCAAACATTACAGTGTCAAAAAGTATATCCCGAAAATATGAAGCCCAGCAGCCCAAAACTTTGGACATCCTTTTTTTGATTAAGCAATTAACATCTGTTTAAAAAATGCACGGAATTTTGTGCCGTCGTCCAGCAGTCTGTCAAACTCAAACTTCCATGTGGCTTTGTGGCTGTTTGAGGCTATCCTCTAAATTCTGACTGAACAAAGTACCGTTTTCTCATCAGTATATCTATAGAACCGGAATTCAAGATTCAACTCAATCTATATGATTCAGTGCTTTTGATATGTAGGTTGGATTGGATACCTATACTAAGAAAATATTTTTATAAGCTTTAATTCTTAATATTATCAAATTTTAATGATACATGGAAAAAACTATTATTCTATTTCTCTATTATTTTACTATTTTGACAAACCACAGCAGTTGTTTCCGTGATTAATTATAGCTATTTTTATTGAATTCCAGAAATCTATACAGTGTTATAGAAATTAAAATTCAATTTTAGTAAATAAATTCCAAAATAAGCTTAAAATGTATAAGACCCAATGCTAAGGTTCAAGAATATGAAGTATAAAGCCCAGAATAAGTCACATCCAAAAGTAGTATATAAGCCTAATAATAGTACAAGGCTCTAAAAAATATATCCCAATTAGTATCAAAATATCTAGCGAAAAATGAACAATTTTGAGAAAAGAAACAGGCAAAAACTGTTTAAGAGTATTAGCGGCAAATCAAAGAAAAGCAGTACGATAGAAATATCGCACGAGCAGTCCAGATCCAGGTGTTTAGATTTTCGACACCAAACCACAAGTCCTCAAGATCTTTGGTCCTTTGGATTTTGGTAGGACAGGAACCCCCTCTGTGCTTCAGTGGAACACTAATTAGGGTAAACCCCAAAAATTGTTGAGCCCAGGGACCGCACATCAGCCGCACATCAACCGGGGGTGGCCGTTCCGAAGAAGAGCGAGAAAGGCTGTTTTCAGGTACAACAATGAGACCGATTATTAGACGAAGCGGGGGTTCTCTGTTGTGGCTACAAGCCCCGCAGTGTAGTTTGTACAAGTGTACATGGTTGTGAAACGACGACAACTATACGGCGCAGGCTTAACTTTTAGTCTCGCTTTTAGTTTCTTGTATATATACCAACTTGCGGAAAGGAACCTGTGCAGTGTGGCGACTGTTTCGTGGTATTTTTCAAAGGCAAAAATGACCCTTTTGTCATCATCTCGTCACCCGCAAAGATCCTTCGTTTTGGGACGGAAGCTTATTTACAAACTGTCAAAAACTCAGTCTAATAACTATAGCCCTTGTATTGAGAGTGGGTCCTAGAAAGTGTGCTTAGATATTACCGATATATCCTTGTATTATAGTTATACTTAAACACAGGTTCTATTTTACCGATCCTCTTCTAAAAGTTAAAGACTTTTAAGATTATCATCACTTATTTAATTAACTCTTTAAATCTGAATTAGGTAGAAGTTACTGTAAACTCAAAAATGATCGGTGATTGGCAAACAGATAAGATTCGTACACATAATATGTTGTTTTTTTTTTGTAAAATAAAACTTGGTTCTGAGTCTAAAGTCTAAAAAGAACTATCTCGGGTGCGTATTCGCAATAAATCATCCTCAAACCTTTATGATTAATCTAAAAAAAAAACCTAACCGGGCTATGAAGAAATATACATATAAATTGATTGTCCACAGCGAATAGATTACATTCTTCTGCAGGATCTGAAACCGGTAGCAAGAATTTACACGAAACTTGTTATAACAGCAGCTACCGAAATCGAAATTCTAAAAAGAACTATGACCTTGAGAAATCACATTTCTTTATTAAAGGGGAGCTCCATGCCAAATTCACAAAACACAAATATTCATCTCACCATTTTTGTTAAGGTTGTGAATACAAAACCGGTATCGACAAAAAAATATTTTGCGATTTGTAATAGCATATAGAACGATAAAAGACATTTTTCAGATAGTCTCGACAGTAGTATTAAAAATTGGTATTTAAAACAATTATTTTTGTTAACAAATATGAGAATTGTTATAATCGCTGATTCTTTCCTGACTTTTCGATGATTTCCAAATGTATTTCGTACAACTTATGACCTCATTATGAAATCTCTTTGGATAAAGTTCATACAATGCCAAAAAGTGTAAAATTCGTAATTCGTAGAACCATGAAATGACATTTTGATTTTAGTATCCGCTAAGCTGGTTGCTATACTTTTAGTACCTTTCAATAGAGACATATTTAATTTATTTGTCGAAAAATATCTGCTCGTGGAAAGGCGAGTTGAGCATTTGCCAAACACCTCAAAAAGTATAATCACCCACCTTGGAGTCCAACGAGAGAAGCGAGAAGGTGTATATTGCTCGCGTTATAATAGAGCTCATATATGCATATTTCTACCCATACATAAAAATCTACACGACCTATACGATCTACACGTCGAGTGAGTCGCTATACAGTTTCACTATGCCGCAGGAAGGCGTAAGGAGTCCAGCAGCACCTAAACTTCCAGTAGGGTCGAACGGGGCGGCATATTTCATCCATTGTCGCCCCTCAACTCCAGCGGCGGCACTTTTCAACTTTTTATAGAGATTTTTATACCGCTATACCTATATATAACGCTTGCTTCGAGTCGACTCAAGTGGAACCGTGCTGTCTTTCTTTCTCTCATCTTCAGGGTTTGCTTGGTTCGCTTGGTTCGGTTTTCTCGCGGCTGCATATAAGAATATGAATATAATAATGAGAACGAGTTTCGTCGTCATTCTGCTACTTCTCTACCTCTTCCTCTTATACCTCCTTCTGCCATTCTTCTCATTTTTCGCTGCCAGATAGTTAAATCAGTTCTGAGCTACGCAGGACAACAACAAAATGTGCAGGCGTGTCACTGATGTATATATATATATATAAAATTGCCTGCTCGGTTTCCCTCCATTCTTATCCAACATTCGCGCATCATTATTTCGTTATTATAAGCTTGGTCAGATTCGGATGCAAAATAAACTTATATTCTTAACTTATTTTGAGGTTTAGAGTGAAAAATGGAGACTGGTGAACATTTAAAAATAGTCCGATCCAAAGCAAGATATTAAAAAATTTGATCCACTTGTTTTTCAGCAAATCTTCATGTTTTCAGACCAGCTATGAGAAAAAAGGCACACTTACTTTCTTTAGCTCGTTCTTTAGGGTCCAAATGGAAGTCCGTTAATAACATATACCCTTCCATGACCAGCTGTTCCTGTTTTCCTCATCAAAAGTGCTATATCTGAAAAATCGAAAATTGATACTTTCGAGTTCAAAAATCCCAAGCAAACTTTTATTGACATCTTTTTGTCATTGCCTCATTTTATTCGCATTTAAAATATGCAAAAATGTTGCCATCCGGACATTTCACAATACATTATTCGATCATTCGCTTTCCTGGGGCTCGTCCATAAACTACGTAGTCACTAGAAGGGGGGGGGGAGTAATGGAAAATACTGCGCTAATCTACAAGGGGGGGGAGGCTTTTAACCCTAGCTACGTAGCTTTAAGTTTTTATCATCAAATTATATATGGACTTGTGTTGAACGTAAAGTAAATATATTCGATAAAATAACACCTTCTTCAGCAAAATAAGGGCAACTCAAAAAATGTCTCAAAACGAACTACGTAGTTCATGGACAAGCTCCTGTAGATATTCCGCAAATTATAAATCTGCCAACAGTTTCTGCTATATATTCAGCGAAATTCCGCAAATTGCAATCAATAAAATTTTAGCTATTTTCTTACATATTTTCGGTTTAGAATAACGTCGTGAATCAAAAATGAATGTGTACTCCTTTCATTTTGAATATCACTATAGTACATCTTGACTTTGAGGAGATAACTACTTATAAGCTACTAAATGATCGTGAAGTTAGTCATAAATATTTGAAACAAATTTGAACCCTCGTTATTGCATTCCACTGTGGCGATGTACAATTGTACATTTCTCTGAATTTTCCTTGCTGGATCTTTGATTCGAAGATCACGCGGGATCATGCGAGATCATGGAGGGAAGAAGGAATGTCGTACGTGGTCGTACACAAAGGTGTTGAGGTGGACTGGGTAGCATGTGAGTTCATTTGGCTGTCGATATACATATATTACTCGTTGCCAGGCTGCTAGTTGGTAGTGGTACACGAAAAGTCGTTTGTTTGCGTGCGTTCGTGTTAAAGGGTGAAAGGAGGGACATATTTTATATTTATGGGTATTTGCCGCTACTGTGCTCTCACGAACTACGCGGCGCGGTGTCGGCTTGTGACAAGAGAGAGTAACCGGCCAGTCGACCTCAGTCGCACAACTGTAGGTATACCGAAGCCAACCCATGTGTCATCTCCCATGCTATCCCATTCCATAATACGCCGGACTGCCGGAGCCTCGTTCTGTGCTCAGTGGATCTTTATAGACACATACATGAATTGCACGTGTATTCGTCCCGTATCTATATATAGACACGTTAGCCGCACTCAGTGTTCGGTGTACAGCCAACACCATAATATCATTTCTTGATCGTACCTGCAATGAAAAAAAATCTCGAATCGAAGCAAATTTACTCAGGCAATCCTCAGTTAAGATGATCGCAGACCACCAACACTCGAAACAGTGAACTTTTGCATTATTTTGGGCTTTTAAACTTATTAACGCACACGAGACAAGCAATGAAACGATAAAAACAATGAATTTGACAATTTTACGTTATTTGGAAGAAGGTATTATAGAAATGTGTCAGAGGATTTTCAAATAATTGTTGTAAATTGCGGATAGCTCACTGCACACTTTTGTGGCGTCGATAGTAATCAAGCAGTTTATTTATAATTTTATAAAATCCTAAGACTTGTTCGCGTTACGAATACGAAAAATGTTTATACATATGTATATTCAACATCCAACAGAAGGATATGAGCAGCAAATGCAGTATGGCATTTTAATTCTGCAAATAAGTGATCATTTTTTTCCAGAAATTCTTTATTTTCTCTCTGTGATGGAAGCACGAACTTTCTCACTTGAATGTTTCAGGTCAATTTTCTACTGTCAATATTAAGAAAATCTAAAAAATTCCTTTCGGTAAAACGATTTCTATCTCTGACTGTACGTAGTCTCTTGGAATCGTTGCCGGCAGCGGCATCTTCGATCCTTTTACCGGCATCAAGTTTATTTTTTTCACTCCTCTGATCTCGCTCTTTTTGTATGTTTGGTAGAAAAATTTATGAGTGTAGTTTGTGACCTCAGAGCCTCCAAGTCCTCACCCCTTAATTAACGATTGTGCCACCGATGCGAGCTCCCTCACGATTGCTCTGAGGATCGTTCTTTATGTATTCTTATGGCGTGATATGTGACCGTTATGGACCGGCTGAACGTAACGTGGCCTTGACCTCGAACTTTCTTCGTGAGCTTTTTGTTTTCCATCAAGAGGGTGGTAAATATGAAGTTAGTGGTGAGGGAGGGGGTGAATATCCGGATTCAATCGGCCAGATGTACGACCTTAATCTTCCCGAGCGAATGAGTGTAATGGAACACAGTAGCAAAAGGTGAACATTCTTGCTGCCGTATATGTAGTCAGATAGGGACCATAATAATATAAATAAAGTGTCTTAAAGTCGTCATCGTTTGACTACCTATATATACTTAGAAACTCATGCCCCTGATCCGCAATCTTTCTCGAGTCAGGCTAGCTTAAATATTTTCATGATAATCCTTAAACACTTGCGAAACTTTTACTCATATTAAAGTTGAAACTATTGTCGCTTTTTTTGTTGTTACTTTTTTGTCGAAAGACTAATTTTGTGTTGACTCTTAATATCTTTTGTTTTTCCAGTGTATATTTTTCTCTCCTTTCGCACATTTCGCAATCCAAAACCCAAGCTAAAACCCCAAAGATATTTCAAAGCAATGATTTGCAAAGCATCCGTTCTTCTTATTGTTGAAGTACATATTTAAATATGACTATTGTAGCAAATATCATGCTTCTGTTTCTCACCCTCTATTATAAAATGTGTATCACGGCATGCTCCTTAATGTAGATAGCGACCACAGGCGACGAACCGTATATGAGCTTGGCTAATGCTTCCTAAAAGCCTCCTCGAGACGCGAAGCAGAGTAAGACGCTTTTTGCGGCCGAGGAAATATGTAGCATTAGTTTCAAGAGACTGAATATGAAAAATACTATCAAAAGTAAAGACCGAAAAGAAGAGCGTAAAAGGAGGGAATACAAAACAGACAGAAAGAACATAGGGAAATGAGAAGAAAAAATGGGAGCTCTTCGCGCGTGCGCGAAAGTATTGTCAAATAATTTGCCTGGTCGTGCGAACCATGTCCAATAATATCCCCTTCCCCTTGTGGAAGAGGGTAGAAAATGGAAAATATACCGCCCCAACTATTACCCTGTGCTATAGTATGCCATTGCCGCTGAATGGATGGGCGGATGCTTCCCACTTGACGATGGTTCGATGGTTTAGCCGGGGTCTTTATTATGCTTGTCGCTTTTCAGCTTGCTTGGGCGTGAAACGTCAAAAATTGCCCTGTGGGCCGTGGGGCGTCTAGGGCTGCGCCGTAGGGGAACTACTGTTGCGGTCCAGAAGGGAACTGAGAATCTGCAATCGTTGAAATCACTTGTTATCTCATTCGCATATATTTAGGAAATCTAAATTGAAAACCGCTACCAAAATGAAAGAAATGCGGAAATTTGCATTCGCCACTTTTGAGGACCAAAGAATTCTGAATTGTATAGAAATCGGTCCTCTTTAGGACCTTTTTAAGCGTGCTGCAATTAGAGGTTCAAAGTGGTACCGAAATTTCAACTCGGGTCCGAGACTCAACTCCAAGCTCGAACTGACCCGTCGGACTTCCCCCCCCCCCCTATCACTATAATAACAATTAATTCTTTTAATTCTATAGAGAGACTCATTATAGTTCGACCAAAGTCATAGATCAAGGAGTTCAGAATTTATAATAATACATATAGAAGTTTGATTTGATATTTCAGTCTGAGTCCGTGAAACAAAATCAATGCACTTGAGCTTAAAGCTCAAAGTAAAAGGATAATAACGGAAGAAAATGTTAAAATACAATTTATATCTCCACGCACAGCCTTATTCTTTGACGAAACTTCGTGAAGCGTATTATTGATTTTCTGCGGGGTACCTGGAAAGTGTCCTATCGTGGTTTTCCGGCCATACCCGCGTTTTGGGAAAGGACGCTTCTGAAAACGTTCGGCGGAGCGTTAAGTGATGTAAAATACAAAAAGGTACATTCACTCTCATAAGATAAAACGAGTGAACCTGGAGTCTGAGTATAAGCATCCTCGCACCGCAGGCGTTGGCCGTCAAGGGTCGCAAAGTTCTCGAAGAGATTGGATCTCGAGTCTAAAGTTTACATCGTTTTCTACTAAGAGCCGCAAAAACCTCTGTAATCTGCGCCCGGTCATTCCATTTGAGCTGCTTTCTTTGAAATCATATGAGCCTGCTCTTGTTCTCCAGCATCTTGGTGGTCTTCTGAGATACCTTATACACGTCGAAGAGTTTGATCCTCGATTTGATCTTTAATTTTGATCTTTAATGTATACATAAGCTATATGGAATTTTTTTAAGTCACACAAGAATCCTACATAATTAAAATATGGCAAGCATTCCTACTAAATATCTGTCCGCGTTACTCAGCCCTGAGCGATAATTAGGCTGTATTATTAACACACATAGCTTTTCCTTGAATAGTGCATATCTATTTGTCTATATTAAAGAATTGCAGCAACTCTTCTGTGTTTCATATTGCTAAAGCGCTTGCCTTACAGAGACAGATGTTCAATATGTAACGCCACATGTTTTAGTGTGTGCACAGTAAATACGAGTGAGCGCCTCCATTCAGAACAATTCTTTTCATGCAAGCCCATTTTACTACACAGTTTACATTTGTGTTAGTGGTGCATCATTGTATCCCCTTGAAATTCTGTAGAAAAATGTCCAAAATTAATTATTTTTAATCAGTTAACACGAATTTTCATTAGTCAGCGATAACGTCTCAGCAACAACGACTTAATGACAGCGACACAACGGCAGTGACAAAGATATAGAATTAATAGATATCGAATCATCAACAACAAGGAAACAACAACAGCGATACCGATACAACAACGAGATATCGACAAAGACACAACATATTTTTATAACGATACAAAAAATCGCCATGTCACTATATTTATTGCCAACTTGACGAAAAATTGACAGTCTTATTGGTAAAGACAACGAGAATGACACAAAAAGAATAATGATGCAATAACAATGACAGAACATCCACGACAGCGACATAACAACAGTGATTTCAACAACAATACAACAACAGCAATAATGATACATAGACAAAAAGAAACTGACACACTGACAACGATAATATTATATACGATAAAATAAACAACACAATGACATCGGTATAAACAAAAAAGGACAACAACAATCAGATAGACGTTGCCGTAAATTTTGTTTAATGTTAAATTTAATTCATGACCAATTAGCGTAAAAAGAAACCTAAAATATGACCTACAGAAATTTTGATTTTACAAATGGTAGCCCCTGTTATTTAATTTAGATAACTACAAAAAGCTACTAAAGGAGGACAGGTATAACAGGAAATATAAATTAATTCACGGAGCTAGGGTGAAAGCTAGATATCCCCATATATGCCGTAGGAGTATGTATAAGACTAGTAGTTGGTATAGTGAGTAGCGTAGAGGGTGGATTCATTCAGAGAGTCACAGAAGCCTATAAATCCTACGCCCATAGTATCATTGTCCAACGTCTTTCCTCGTGAGAACCGGACGTACGCTATGCCGTTCAATTATTAAATCTAACCTGTACTCTTTATTTACCTTTAAAGAAGAATATATCCCTCTGAAAAAATTCTTTCTCCAATATATGATCACCAATCACTTTGATTCATTTTCACAGTCAAGTAAAATCATTTTTGATTTTTTGAATGCATTTTTTAAAAACTTGTTCCTTGCATGCTTTAATACTTGACCAGTTTTTTATAATCTTATATTTATCAATATCAAGTGTGGAAAATATGCATATTTAATTATTGAGTTAAAAAAATTTATTTTTAATTAACATTTGAAGTATTGTCATTAGTCTGAAAAATGTCTTTCTCTGATGTGTATATGGAATAAACGGGACCGAAAATTCATCCCTGTTATAGAAGATTGAAAGATAAGATCACCCAATTCTATTAACGAGGGGTTTTGTGTGGCTTCATGCCAATAAACGCGTCGTTTGCCTATGATTAACTATATGGATAGTCGAATCCCTAAGGGCTTAGAAACCCCATGACGACCTTGCAAGGCTCGCTCGTATCTGTACAAACTCTTGCAGGGCATTCGAAAAATCCAGTTCCAAACATACATGCGTCATATCATGAGACCAGCGTAAGGAGATGTGAGGGAAAAGGGCCATCTAATCCCATTGGGAGTGCTAATCTTTGCACGCACGACAGCGCGACCCCACAAAACCCCATGAACGCCCTATAAGGTCGACAATGGTCATGACCACCCACGGAAAAGCACTGCACCGTCATTTGATTATCGTTAACCTAACTAATGGACAATATACACCCTCAAAAGCGATAAAGTTCGATTTCACACATACTTAGTTCTTTAAATATACTTATATATATTTTGACAAATTGAATAGTCGATTTCAATCAAGAGATATAGTTTTATCATTTTGTTTTCATTCTCTTTACATTCATTTTAATTATATCATTTATAATTTGGTTGAAGTATCGAATATAACATTTTAACAGCGTATATATTTTGAATTTTCATATTATAAAGAGCTTAATAAAATTTCAAAACTCGTTTCGCTTTATATTCAAAAAACTGTTAAAAAAAATAAAAAGTTTATAATACGAGTGATAATATGCTATTCGAGTGCTCGTTCCGTTTCAATCTCTCTAAAACTGAATCAGTCAAATTCGACTGATTTCCAGTAGATTTTTCACTGATTAAAATCGTGCGAAAAGAGTCACTGCAAATCAGTGGAATTTGACTGGTAATCAGTTAAATTTTACTGATTCAAGTTTAGAGAGATAAATTATGATTTAGCAAAGTGGACTTATATTTTTTGAGACAAAACGATCTTCTTTTAAAGGCATATTATGTTATTAAAATTATGTTATCGTAAAAACAAATTTAGTTTTGTCAGTTTTTGTCAAACTATTTCTCTTAAAGCTTGCAAGGACTTAAATTAACATGTAACAAAAACTAGACTTTTTTTACTATGTAGAATGCTAATATTGTTTTATATGGAAATAAAATCGTTATCGGTTCACAACAATTTTATTTTTCTATTAAAAGGATTATTCCTCGCTCTAATATACAGTAAAGAAGTCTATTTTTGGTGGTCGTGTTGGTCAACGCTTCGGTCTGAGTTCCAGACTTTCAGACAGGTTGACAAGAGATGAGATCTATACCAGCGGAGTCTCGCAGGATGTATTCTTCTTGCTGCGGGTGTCAAATGATGAAAGGTTCCACGCCTCACTAAGTGTATGAGCCGTGACAGGCCGCAGCTCGACTTCCGCTGCTCCTCTACCCCACCTCCATAAAACGATATAATGAAATAGAAAAACACCCCCGTGGCAGCCGGCTTTTAAAAGTCGACATGAAGACTCCCATGTCCCGTTTTCGTTGGCCCATACCTGTTACACTTGACAGGTGAATCTAGAAATATTATTGTGTTCGGAAATATTTTATCGCCGGTCCAGCAAATTCTCCTGTCACCGCCACGTCAGCGTCACCTTCTTTGGATCGCAGTCGTTTCATTTACTCTATTACCTGTCAAACATATTATTAACGTATTTGACAGGTAAGACAGGTTAAATTTCAAATCGTACAGAGTCAGACTTCAATTAAAATTCTATTCTAATTATGCACACTTAATTTATACTTGAGTACAGAACGAAACCGCATATCTAATTTTCATATACTGTTAATACTGTTTGCAGAGATTCTTCGATTTCTTTGAAATATTAAAGTTAGAATTCCAAAAATTATACTTTATAGAATTCCAAGATGTATATTATAAAATTATACGTTGCTTTGATCTGTACTCACACTTCTGTTTCAAGAAAGATTTAAATTGAAAATGCATTATTTTGATAAAATTTAATATTTTGATGCGCCTTGAAAAACTAGTCATCATTTTCTTATACGTTCCTTTTTGAATAAATCAATTTACAATGTCTGCCCTTTTCCGACCATCAATTATCTGGTTGACTTGTTTATATCACTTTTTTTCAGTAAATTTTGTTTTCATTGCTTTTTTCTTAATCTAACTCCCGAATTTTTCAACGGGCCCCAGAACGCTGATCCAGATGCAGCGTGAGATCACAGCAGGGGTTTCTCGGCGTTAGATTCGTTGACACGGTGTAGTGTGTAGGAGTTCCTGCATCCTGCAAGCAGGCACAGTGATTTAGAACGAATTTCAAGTAAAAAAAATCCGGAAATGGCCTTAAGGGGAGGATAAACTGGATTTTTTTATTCGAATAATACGAAAAAATATTTTCTCGGATAGAAAAATGAAACTAATAGTTGACTTACGCCCTACTTTATGGCAGAACTTGGCAGCTTGGCTTTATTCATTCTATCTAGAAAAGTCTTGTACCTATAATCGTGCAGCGGCCAACGACGAAAAAGGCCGACAGTTAAAAAGATGTTTTTTCCCGTCAAGTATTTATATTGATGCTCAAAAGGGCGTATTTCCTCTATTTGTATGTATGTATACATCCTGTATTCATACTCAATAGAGTCATGTTTGAGGAGGATGTGCAGCGAAAACGGAAAAAGGAACACATTTTTTATACGCCTCTTTTTAATATATTTTGATTGTTAGACATATATCATCATTCAAATTTAATTAAACTACATATATATAATTTGTACGCATATATATATATATATATATATATATACCTTTCAAAGAGTTATACAGTGATTAAAGTTTTAAAACTATATTTCTATCCTACTTCGCGGATCGCAAAACCTCTCCTTTATATCCAATGATGATTATCGAAATAAAAAAAGATGATTGACGTAATTTCGACAGTCAGATGGAGCGTTTATATTATTCTTATAGATGCAATTTTTAAGTTGAAAGCGGAAAAAGAGAGGGATAATATCCAGAAACGAAATTTATTGAGCTTCACCCTTGCAAAGAATGGACGAGCAGAATAGACCGGTAGCTTTTTCGTACAGGGTATACACACAATAGTTTGGGTCCCCAAATATACAATGGCGTGCTGACGTGTTTATATAGCTGCTGCTGTTGCTCCCGTCGTCAATGACCTGAGATGGGAGCGTGTAATTTAGTTATATATCAGTTTGTTACAATTTGGCATTTCGTTTGTCCCGCCACATTATAGCCTGTAACCTGTGTTTACCCAGCGCCAATGATCGACGAGTAAACGCGTTTACTTAGGTCTGACGAAGATACACGCTGGCCGAGGTTCCTGATGCCTTGGATGCCGCCTTCTTCGCTTTTCATCTTTATGTTATACTTTTTAAATTTTTTCAGCAAACAATTTTTCACTCGAAGAGGGAAATTTATGAATCGTTAATCATGATATTTTTCGTTCAGGCGGAAAATAATTCAATAAATTAAAAAATAATAGTAATAGAATACATATTATTATTATTATTTTGGGATAAATAACCGACCTCTTTCCAACTAGATACTTATACCGAAAGAATCCATCTATTCGCCCGAAAATTTGGAGATGGAAGGCCTCCACCTTATAAAAAAGATACATTTTATGAAATACATTTGATATAAATGATGTTTTTCTTTCTAGAAATCAAAAAACATAATCTTTTAATAATCAATAAGCGCAAATCGTAGAGAGAATGAAAGAATTGCTAATAAATCAGCTTGTGTCTTGCTACATCGAACAAATTAACAAATAATATACATTCTCTAGTAATTTTCACATTGTAATTCGAATAATTACAGTAATTCATTTGAAACGAACTGCAACGAAATTGACTTTTATGGATACCCAGGTAGAAATTTTGCTATGGCCCCGGCCACAGATCGGGAAATTTCAAACCGGGGATGAAACACACGGCCCGACCGGGCCCAGATCTGAAATACCGAATTCTGGTCGGGGCCCGGTCGAGCTGTGTGTTTCATCAGCGGTCTGGGCCAAGTTTGGAAATTTCTACACGGGATAATTTTTACAAGCCTCTCAATATAACTGTTATAGTCTGTCGCGTGCTAGTTCCATTGTTAAAATTATGAACTTGAAACTGAGCATCTATAAAACACCTCCTTTATATATATGTATTATGTCTTGACTATGCTAATACGGGCATTATGATTATATTGTGAGATCTTTGATCTTCTGATGTCGAGTATAAGAGAGAACCGTTTACAAGGGTAGTTTAAGCTTTAGAGAAGTCATAGGAGTACTTCACGCCCATAAACCTTCCTTTCAATTTCGAAATAAGTTGGTCCTAGGTCAGGTACTAAACTATCACGCAAAGCTTGTGTGTTAAGTTAACTTTATTAGTCTTTTCTTCATTTACTCTGCCAATAATACATTTAACAGAAATCTCTTTCTCCACTGGGTAAAAAGTCTCATAAGACACTGAAAATACAGGATGTCCCACCACCTATACAACTACCGGTAATATATGTAATAGAGCACAAAAAAAGAAACTGAAAAGTCCTGTGGCAAATTTTGATCTGGGCCTTAATTTGGGCACAGTAAAGCTTCAAAGTTAGACATAATGAACCAATCAGGAGCGAGATTTAGCAACCATTTGTTTGTGTTTCAAGTGTTTAGATAGTGTACCTGTTGGTGAGAAACAATTGCCCAACTTTGAAGATTTACTGTGCCCAAATTAAGGCCCAGATCAAAATTTTCCAGAGGACTTTTCTGTTTCTTTTTTTGTGCTCTATCACATATATTGCCGGTAGTTGTATAGGTGGTGGGACACCCTGTATATCAATATACTCTCAGTCATGTAATTATAGGCATTAACTACAATTACCTATCAATCTTAGAGTAGCATATTGAACTATTTGGAAACTCAAAATTATGAAACCTGTAATCAATCTATTTATAGCTATATAATTTTTTGACTGGTGTGTTATTGAATGTAACGATCTTGAAGATGGTATCAGTTTTCTCAGGAAGCCGTCCTTTGTATTCATATTATAAAAGATTGTGTTAAGTCACGCTGGTATACATATATAAGTTAGCCTCAGAAAGTGTTCTTTCGTCTACACTGCTTGAAAATCTGTTATTGAAACGAGTTTAAAAACGGAAGCTGAAACGAAATACCGGATTTCTAGCCAATATTGTTGAAAGCTCGTCAGGCAGAGCTTTTGTGTCCTTTGACAAATGAAATAAAGATGTAGATCAACCCATTGCGCTCGAATGCTTCTTCGTTCCGAAATGAATAAGTTTTGGTAATAGAATTCGCCTAAATAAAGCGTATGGAATATGGATACTTCCGATAATCCTAAATCTCGTTGTCTTCGCTTTTACCAATTAGGCTTTCGAAAGCATTCTAAAAAGTTTGAGGGAAGTGGAGACGGAAGGGAATCTTTGCATCGTTGCTCAAATCTCTTTGTTGACTGTGTCCAGAGCTCAGTTTAGCACAGGGTTTAACCAATTTAATTCATAAGCTCGGGTTAAGCTCGGATTTGTGGCTTAGCACTGATGGTGTTTGCTACCACCACGAGGTTTAACTGTTTCTGCAAGAGCTCTCGACGCCAGGTACGCCGGCAACCTGTTCGCTAATGTAGTAAAGGGAAAGTACTCGATGCTAATTTTAAGATAATGCTATATGAACAGGTCTGTACATGTCTGTATTCTGTTATCGTTTCCTTCATATGCAGCGAGAAGCGTCAATATACAGGATTTTCCACTCAGGCATCAAAATAGCTATATGGTCGTCCCCTATTCACCTTTTCACAATTAAAAAATTAAGTATTATAGTATAATCGATCCCGCAAAATCCGCGTGAGCAATTTCTCACGTTGGAGAAGGACTTTGGGAAGAGGTGGAAAATAGGTTCGAAAAAGTGATTTGAAAACGGGGGTTTGAAGCTCGGTTGGAAGAGGGCTTTAGAAAAGATGGCTTTATGTACCATGGAATCGTATATATATATATATGTAAGAAAATGGGGAGGTATAACATATATATTGTACATTATTATTGTATTTATTCAGAAATTAACACACGACTTTATATGTTTCTATAAACGAAGATGTAAATGAGCAACTCACACAACAAATGTTTCTTTAATATGAATATAGATTGTAGAAGTACTGGTACCTGGTCGAGTCACACATAATATTTTTTTACATATACATATGTGGCTGTATATATTCGACTATACACATATACAGCTAATATATATGTATACGTGCATATTCGACGCAACCCAGTTTGACTTATAATGATGATCTATGGTTAGCTACCGCGCACAGCTTCTATAAACCTCCTAATTTCTTTACTATAAATTCGTCTGGAGGTCCGTAGCCTCCCACCTCCTCCTTCCATCACGGCTCCTATCCACGGTTTTTTCTGCATCCCATATACGAGAATACGAGTGTCTTGTCTCTTTCTCACACTGAGCTGTTCATAAATAAACAACTGCATTTCATATTTATGTATATGAATTCGTATCATTTATTAAAGGACTGTGGTCGCGACGGTATGCGAAGATAGAGGGGAAAGAAGGGAAGAGTAAGAGGGGGAGGGTGAGATAGAGAGAGAGAGAGAGAGAGAGAGAGAGAGAGAGAGAAATATGTTAAAAAAAACACAGTAGGAAAAAAAGGACAGTTCTCGGGGCCTTAAAGCCCTCGACTTTAATGCGCGTGCTGGTCTCGCTGGAGAAATAATAAAAATGCAAGATGGCCGGTTGCGAGAATCAAGAGTTTTGCATGCAAATTTTTACTGGTTGCTTGCGGCAGCACTGCTCGATGCAAATAAATCGCGCTTCGTATCCAACTTTTTTCTTCAGCACGTAACAAAATCAAAAGACTTTTAAGGACATGTCGGAGCTTATTACTATTTATGATAGTTTGATTTTTCATAATTTTTATCAAATGCTATAGCCGCGTTTGATAAAACTCTCTCACTCTTGTTAGTATGAGAGAGTTTTATTTATTTATTTTTTAAATTTGTCTTTCTATTATTACATATAATCATCTTGACACATTAGAGTCAGCTGTCGTTTTTTTTGATCGTCCAATTTTGAACGAAATCGCCAAATTCAGATCAAAATTTTGTCTGACGTATACTTTGCATTGCAGAATATACTTTTCTTAGTGGATTGCAATTCAAAATTGGAAATTACACTCGAACCTCCTGAATTTCACCTCATTTCCCTCTCGAATTTCACCGACAGGTTTCTCACTAATCACAGTAATCACTGCGTATGCCATGGTATTCAGCATCTGATTGGTTGCTATTGGCGCGTAATTTAAAATGATCAAAATACGCAATACGCATGCGCAATTGGTGTGACATTTGAGAGCAGGAATTTCGTGAAATTCGAGAGGGTCACCGCCATTTTGTTTGGAAATTTGTGCACTTCGGGAAACTTCGTGGCTTGTTTCGGCAGCATTCGGATCTTCGCGCTAAAATTTAAATGACGAAAGTTACATTGATTCTCGAATATCGAACCGAATATTGATGAAACAAGCCACGAAGTTTCCCAAACTGCACAAATTTCCAAACCAAAATGGCGTTCTATAAATCACAAAAATTGTGTTCCATGCGCTATTCAGTTATTATAGAGATCAGTGGTCACCGGTCTGGATTTCGTGAAATTCGGGAGATTCAAGTGTAATCTGAAAAAATTACTGTAATCTAAAAATATTCTGTAAAAGAAGCAGAGGAAGTAATACATGTATGTATATATATATTACTGAATGTTGAATTTAAGGAAAATCGATTTTAATTCAAGATGTAATTTTGAGGACTGTTTTGATAGTGTATCCCGTTCAATGTTAAGAAGCGCAACAAATTTTTATGACTTCTTTAGCTCATTCTCGGGTAATTTAAATAGATACAATTTATGAGAAGAATCAAAAGATATTGCGGCCTCATAGTATTATATTATAGCATATATGTGTGATGAGTTAGGAGGGAACGAGTATAGAATCAGTAGAGAGTACTGAGAGGGAATTGGAGGAAGGTTAATACAGAGGCGGGGCCACAAAAGAGACATAAAGACGCAAATGCAACGCCTCTATACGCAATGGAAAACGACATCCGGTTTTTCTCTTTTCATCTTGATTAAGGGTACGTGGTAATTTCCACGCGAACAAATTCATATTACCCTTTTTTTTCACAATTTTTACTTTTAAAAAATGATAATGCTCACAAACGTCCATACTCACGTTGTTTACATGTCTGCACTATTATTTTTTTTCAAAAAGTAAAGCTTATAAAAAAGAACCGGATGATCTAAAGCTCATATGGTAAATAACAAATGCCCTATAAATGTCTGTTTTTTCCTCAGATTTTTAGCATATTATCAGAATATTATCGTCGTCCCAAATAGTAAAGGTCTGACCAAAAAAAGCCCAAAAATAAGATAGAAATGTGAGACACAAATTAGGGCTCAAAATTATAGGGTGCATAAAGACCAAAGATATAATTTTGAATACAATTATAATTGAATAATCAAATTTTAGAGAAAAACACCACATTTTCAGCTGGAAAAATATACATTCTCTTTTCTCTCATTTCAAATTTTGTATTTTAATTTGAGAATTTATTGGTCATAGAGAATTTCACAAGAAAAAAAAGAGATTATATTTTCTGCGCACAATTCGCAGCACAAGTTTTCTTTTTCTTAAAATATGGATAACATTTTTTGCTCTTTTTCTTCTGTGAAAATGATGAGGTTTTTGGAGTGTTGGTTTGCTGCACAAAATTGTGATACTTTAATCTACTAATACTTTAATCTTCTATATTTTGTGCTTAATTTTTGGGCATTAGTTTCGTGTAGAAAATGCCCTAATATTCCCTATATTAAACAGGGAAGTGGTCGGCAAGGGTAACCTGACTAGAAAATGTTATGCAGGCTCTTATCAGGTGATGGTAGGGTTGCCTCTGTTCTCTTTCTAGAGAATTATAGGGAAGTTTAGAAAGGTCCTAATTTAGAATTTAGACAGGCCCTATTCAAATACAAGCGGTATTTCCTTAAATTATTATAAACTATTATAAATTATTATTAACCATTATAAAAATGAAATTTTAAATTTCTTTTTAATAAATTATAATCATAAGTCTCTATTTATACATCAAATTTAAACTTCAAATAAAATTAGGGAATAATAGTGAAATTTAGTCGAGCAATAGAAAGGCACCCTCGCTCGAATCTAGCCAATGAGTCTAGTCTAGTTTGCCTTATCTGCAAAACATGTCGTTCTTTTCGGGCTTTACTTTTTGACCGATTATTTCGATTATATTATTTGATATGATTATCTTATTTCAATGGGCCTTACAACTTTGTGATTTGTAATTTTGCATCTTGTAGCTTACAATGTAGTTCATTCATTCATTTATTTATTGCTGCAACTATTCTGTGGTTGCTGCAACCATTTACTAGGGATGTGCCATATTTATCCATTTATATGGTTGGTCCAACCATACCTTTTTTCCGTGTGGTTTTTATAGTCGATGTATATTTACTTTTACTCTTTAAAAACTCAACTTTCCATTTACCTAAATGCACCTGACTCCTACAACAGAATGAAGATGATAATCCTTCGCGTGTCTATTGGGGAAAACCAGTCTCAGCGCCAGCAATAGACTGTCTGGCAACGAGACAGTTACCGACACCCTCAACTGCAATGTTTAGGTACTCTGTGGTCAGTTAGTGCCCAAAAGGGCGTCAGACGACAAAGTAACTATAGAGCTAATGAATAGGCGACCATTAAATTTCAGGGTTTTCCCAGTCTGGTCCTTCGGATTTACGATTTTAAAATCCTTGCTAGGCTTGTAAATCTTCCGCTTTCACAATAGAATCGTAAAGACTTTCTAACCACAGATAGACAATGTGATGTCCCTGATACGACTGCAGCCCTCATGAACATTATGGGTATCTTTTCTTCCGTCCGTTTTCATCGTGTTATTATTAACATCCCTTGGGGGTCTCTTTTAATAACAAAGATTTCTATTACTAAAGTCCCAAAAATAAGAACCGTTAAGAAAATATTACAACGCAGAAGTCAAAATTATAATCTAAATTATACACTGAGCAATTTGATATTAAACTGTAATATCTAACTATTTAACTATGGAACGACTATCTAGATATTTAGATATAATATCTTGATATTAAAATTTAATATCCAGAGATTAAAATATTGGATGTTAGAATACTTGGATTATATACTCTCTAAATCTGAATTAGTGAAAAGTGAGCCACTAATTTACTTTAGTGAAAATTTTTACTAATTATTAATTGTATTTCACTATTTTAATTCGCAGTTTTCAACTTTTCACTAAAGTTTTGGTTAAAAATAATTAAAAATTAGTAGAATTTTTCACTAAAGTAAATTAGTGACTCACTTTTCACTAATTCAGATTTAGAGAGTATTTTAAATTCTGGATTTTAAGTTTCAACACCTAAATATTATATCTAAATATCTAGATAGTCGTCTCATAGTTAAATAGTTAGATATTACGGTTTAATATATAGTTTTCTCCGTGTATAGTTTTAAAGTTTTCAGCTACAATGATAGCTAATATTAAGATTCGCATTTGTGAAATCTATTTCGGAGTATTTTGAAGCTACAGATACGGTCATGAAAATACTCACAATTAAAAATATTTCACTGTAAGTAAACTAAATTATTTAAAAGTCGAATACGCTGTAACTAAAAAGTAGAAAAAAGAGAATTTATTAACTTATTATTATTAATAATAATAATAATAATAATAACAATAATGCAATTAATGTAATAGTTATATTAATAATTACATATTATTATTACTTGAGAAAAAAATTTGAATTAACGCTTATTCGAAAGTTGTCGAATGTTGTAGAATTAATACCGACACTGTTGATAATCAATGATCAATAATTAATATAATTATTGCTTTAATTACTTTATTATTATTATTATTATGTTAATAATTAGTAAATTCATTTTGTTACTACTTAGTTACAGGGTATTCGACTTTTTTTTATTGATTTTACCACACTGAAAAAACGAGTTGGTTTAAGTATAGTTTAATTAACCAAAATTTGTTTTTAGTGTAATATCCATGCAATTGAAGATTCTCAATTTACTTGATTAATCTTGATAAACGACTAGAAAATAAAATGTTGGAGTAGATCAGAAGGTCTGTTTAGATAGTTTATATGCCTGTCGACACCTTTTTTTCTATTTAAAAGCAGACGGAGAATACGCGTGCGTTCCAATGTTCTGTCGCTTGGGTTTATGGCATCGGGTGTTGGTATTTCAAAAAGGATAACAACTGATGGTCTGTCACTATTTAAAGCTGTCTTTCATATTTCGGTTTTAACTTGAAAGATCTCTTATCTTTAAAATGTGGAAATCTCCTCTCAAGTTTGAACAAGTCGAAAATGTCTCGCTGATTATACCTAAATATACATACTTACAATGCGTAGGTATATTACTATATTATACACAGGGAAACTGTAGAAAGAATTACGAAAATGAGTTGCAAAGTAGGGATAATACGGTAAACCTAATCAATTTTACTGTTGTAATAAATGTCCCTTATTTTCTCTACTTTCCTAAGTAAAAAAAAATAGTAAAATATTCGGGGACTTTTTCTAAATTTATTGCAATAATGCGACTCTCTTTACAGGCAATTAAAATAAAAAATATTCAACTTCAAATCCTTAATTTAAAGAATTGAAATTATATGAAACTCTTAATTTTAAAATGCACATATAGTCAACCAAAGTTTAATTAAACCTTTATAGTTGTTTCAATAAAAAACTTTTGATATTTACAATCCTGCATGGATAGCAAGGGTTGCATGACCGGCTTAGTTTATGTTTGCAGTAATGAGAATTAAGACTAATTGAATTATCGAAATAATAGTTAATGCGATATGCGACCCTTAGATAGTTGAGGGTTCCACTAAATACACTAAAGCGAGAGCATAATGATGCGATGAGGCGGCTTTCACTCAATTTGTGGCTCATCCATCCATAAGCGGATCGACTGAGCTGGAGGCCGTTTAACGTATGCCACTATACGTATGCACCACCATGATACCACCATAGGTGTCTACAATAAACATTATTTATCATAATGCCGTTGAGTAAACATATCATCCCATCTGATTATCTCACTCTTTCGTTCTTTCACTTTTTAGCTTCAGCTCTTTTCGTATAATTCTTTAACTCCACCTTTCTTTCACACATATTCGCTGCATACTGTATAGAACGGTAGTAGATCATCCTTTATTGGCAGAATGCCTAAAATGCCTATCGACGAATAAAATCCTCTAACTTTTTAATACTCACTAAGTTTATTTGACCTATGTATATAGTTGTATACTCAATACTATATATGTTATGTATAGCATCGCTAGAAGTTAAGTTTTAAGGATAAGCCGGCTTTTTAGCCGGTTTCCCTTCCGGTTTAGCACGCGCGCTATAATACACAGGGATATTAAGAACAGTTTTGAGTCTCGGGACTTATCTATGCTTACACAATGAAGAAGAAAAAAGACACAGAGAATATTTACTATGATCATGCAATAGAAAATACCGGAAGTAATTTCAACTTTTAAACTGTCATGTATAACTTTATTTCATGAAATAGTCAGAATCAACCAAATTGAAGAATTATCAAGGCTGCAATTTGAAAACACTTTTAAGTTTAGTGTTGTTTCGATAAAGGCGTAATGATTTTTTTCACACAACATATTTGTAAAATCTATAATGCATATAGACAACATATAATAGAATTGGTAAAATACGCCTCTGCTAACAACCCTGTCTACAGGGCCCTATTGGGTCTCGACGGGTGATCATTGGTACGAATCCCCTTTCTGCCCGCCCACAAGTCCCCCACCCCCGAACTATCTGGGACCACTTTGGGAAATCTATTTAGAGATCTCGGAATGGGTCTAGCGAGCAGTTTACCTAAATCCTTCCGACGGGAGGTATCTGTCGTCTACAGTCTATTTCGTTTACAGTCTATTTGTGGCAAGTCTATACGATGAAAATTCATGCAAAATACCTTGTGCAAAACTTTCTCTAAGTGAAAAGAAATTGTATGAACTTTATCTAGTCCTTTAGTGCTACGAATGTGTTCAGGAACCTTCTTCATAACAAAAGTGATAGCTTGTGCTTCGACAACCTTGTGATATTTCGAGTGAATTACTAACGAACTAATTTATTAGTTTTCATTTTTCTCCCCGTCCTGTGGATCTAATCATCTAAATGTCGACGTATTCAGGACTTTATCACACCGCGTACCAAGGGGTAAGGTTTCTATTTATACACTTTTAAAATGCAATATTTATTTGCCAGAAAATGTCCTCGAACAAAAGATAAATATTTTAGTTCAAGTAAGAGTGTATTTGAACGTCAGAAATATTTTTTTGAGTGTATCTCATCCGTTGCCGAGATAATTTTAATAAATGACAATTTTTATAGATATTTCCAAGTTTTTAAATTTTGAATTCAAGTGAACTTACTATTTTCTAAATATTATTGGTATTAGCTTTTGTTAGCTACTTGCTTCATTGAAGCTGCTGGGGACTTTCTTAGAAATTTGGTAAATATTGACATCGAGAGATATACGGATTCCAGAAATTAAAATTGTGGAATTATATTCTTGTTTCTAACTCAATTTTGTGGATCTTATTATAAAAGAAAGTTTTAAGACTTCGAAAATGTTTTTTCTGAAATTTCAGAAAAAGTGAAAAGTAAGGTATTCTAAATGTTTGTTGGAACATGGATAATTGGATATATTTATAATTTTTAGAAAAACAGGTTTCCGACATTCTTAAAGCTTTCCGACGGATTCGAAAAGCGACGGGTTCGGTCAAGAAAAGAATGCTAATGCGATCTTTGTCAGTAGCACGTCCAAGACGAGCATTACTACGAAAATCTCACGTTTCCTGCACCTTGACAATGACATTCCGTATCGGGTTTTCAGTCCATTTTCTTTTACTTCTGTTGTTCGAATACGTGAAATGTATGCCGCAAAACGTTTTTTTAGCCACTATCTGCAAAATGGTTTGTTGGTTGCTCTACATTTGAAGGATGACGCTGCACACGGATGTATATAAGTGCCAAAACCTGATTTTTGTAGAGGAAACACAAAAAAATGTTCAGCTTGTATCAAATCATACTTTTTAGTATAAAAAGTTGCGAAACCGTCTAATGTTAATGAAAATTAAGCTAATGTCAGATCAGTAACAAAAAGTAATGTAGCAATGAAGGTACAATCGTTTTTTCAACTTTATCTTTGCGTATTGCCACATTACGTTAATTAAAAATTCATTTATCTAATCCAAACGCCAGAAAATTAATTTCTCGTGCGAATAGTTCATGTACAGATGTAGTTAGAGGTGATTAGTGTCACATCTATTTTAGTAAAATACTTCACTGTAGTGTTTCATTATCCTAATTAGATCTCATAAATATTAAATTTGATCTGCTTACATGCGTTAAGTGTTCTTATATATTAAACTACCGATGTGCATCACGATAACAAACCATTTCATTCCATAAATTACCTCGATGTCAATATTCAATCGAAACACAGAAATTTAACCCTAACATGTAAAGAAATCAATAATTCTATCAGTGACAGATTTTATAAATGAGTCCATTAATCATTTCTCTTTTAATTCACAAAATTAAAACATGGCTATTTGATATCCGGGGCCTTAATTATGTCACCCCGAGTTACCTTCGCAATCGATCAGAATTTTTCTGACCGCATCCGATTCACCTTAAAATTTTTAAACATTCAAATCAACTAAATATTTTTTCACAATTCTATTTTATCCAAAAATATTTTTCAAACTAAAAATAAAAACAGACATTGCAAATTTCTTTCATATACAGAATTATTTTCAATGCAAATGAATCAATGTTTTAAAACTGTTTCTAGTTTAAAATCAAATAAATACAAACATTGGTTCATTTTAACCTTCAGAACCTTTCAGGCATCCTTAGCTCGAAAATTCTTATGGTTTTAAAACTTTAAAAGTATGAATTCCACAACTTTTTACGGATCTCACAAACACTAAAGGTAATCCGACCCGTCGCGCCGGGCTCGGACACTTTTACAAGTGTTGCAGATCCTGAGTAAGATATTATTTTCACTCTTTATGAGACATCCATTCCGACCCCAATTCGACCTTGAAATGAACTGTTGATTGTATTATTTATTAATAGCGATCTGTTGTTTTTTGTGTTTAGGTGGAAGATTACGGAGGATACGTTGGCAAGACGACAAAGGATAACGAAGTCGAAACGGAAGCGAAGCTGGCGGGAAACGTGAAAGCAGAGTTCAAGTGCAAGAGGGAGAGTTGGTGGGGGGAAAGTGGTAATAACGAGAGAGATATAGATAACTTAAACCGGGGTACAGCCGGGGCAAGTGGCGACCTGGCGGCTCGCCTCCAGGGCTACGCCATGGCAGAGTTTTTAAAGACAACTGTTACTGGCGTACCAACAGGAAGTGCCCAGTACCATCTCCATGGACATCCAGCTATGGGGATGGGCTCACACCCCCATCCACACTCTCATGTTCATCCTGGGGGTCCTCATCCGGGCCTTCCTTCACCTTTCAGTCTATCTTCTCATGGTCATCCACACGGCCATCCTCTTGAACATAGCCTCTCTGCTTTTCCTCAAGGTAAATTTTAATAACTGATCACTCAATATATTTAAACATCATCTTAAGTTCATCATTTTTTCAACTTGTCTATTTCATTTACTTTTTTATCTGTAGACCCAATCTTCACTTTTCACTTAAAAGTCCATGCTTAAGTTTTTATACTCTTTATCTTTTTTTTATTATGTATTTTATCTTTTTGTTTTGCTTTCCCAAAATATTTAACCAATTTGAAAAGAATTTTTCGAAATGAGCCTAATACAGAAACTTAGCGAAAATCTTGCGGTCTATATTTTGCTATAGACATTCTGCGAATTACAAATTGAAATTTTTGACACTCGGAAAGCTTTTCTCTCACTCAATTTGGAATAATTTCAATACAAGGTGCTTTTCAAGTATTTTTAGCGAATGCAAAGTAGTTTGTTAGAAAAATACCTCAAGACATCAAATACGAAATGACGTTGAGTATACCTACAATTGAGAAGCCCCGACTTTGCTTAGCACGCGTATGGCTTCAGTCAATGCATCGATTTTCATTGCAATCAATAATAGATTGTATGGCGTCCAGTGAAAATAAGACTGCTTTCAGTAAACACGAGAAAGTCATTTTCACTGATGAGGAAAACACGATTTGCTGCAGCAATGTATCGAATGAAAAGTAGCATTTTCTTTTAAGTTCACCTTATTTCTAGGATTCAATACAATATTTTTGAACAATGCCAGAATATTTGATTGCAAACAGTCAAGAAATTGCAGAAAATCCAAACAGCTAAAAATAGGTGATTGATTATTTTGAATTTTTATAATAAAGTTTGGATTTTTTGGACTGTTATGTAGTTTTTAAAGCCAAGCATGTTTTAACAAAGTTTGAAAATATTGCATTGATAGAGATGAGTTTTAAATTTCATACACAAGTGATTAAATAAAAAATGAGGTAAAAATCTATTAAACTTCAATTAAGCCTGTTGGGAATTTTAAACACATTTATAGGAATTCAGCTTAAAAGTATTATATGAAATTTCAATCATACATTTGTTGTAGTTTTCAAACACTCCTTAGTGAATTTCATTTACATACTTTCATACATGAAATGTATTTCAAACATACACGATTTGAAACTTTAAATCACAAATGCATTAATTTTCTTTCAAACACATAAGTTTTGAAATTTCAAAACATTTTTAACAGTGTACTCTTGTTTTTTGGTCCTTGAGACAGATTCACCTAAAGGAGTAAAATCTTTTTAAATAATCTGTCAATTCTTTCGGAAGTTATTGGATTTTCGCGCCAAAGAATTCTTTGGTAAAAGGAATCTTCTGACGATACATTTTCAACAATCACCTGACAGGTGGCGGTCAAATTTTACACAAATCTAAAAACGTTGATCATATTTAAATAAGGACCACTCTGCTATAATAACTGTAGGTCGAGAAAGATAGTAAAATGTAAAAAATTGTGTCAGTTCGAAGCCGGCGCAGTCAAGCTTCAAATCTGTGAAATCGAGGGATACCGTGAAACTTTTAACTTGAGGCATTGTTAAATATGGTATAAGGTACAAATAATGATGACCTTTCAAAAAGTTTTCAAGTGTATTAACAGCACATCTTGGAGGGTAATTGAGCGCACCAGTTTCGCCGATCTTATATGATTCTTGCATTATTGCGTATCCTATACTCTATAGGCGGCCGTTTTCCTTTTACAGTTGCGTTTAAATTTCGGAAAGGTATAGGCATCAAGGATTCGAGGGAGTGTTCTTGGTGCTTGAAAAGCCTTGGGATCCCATAGGAGGGCGAGAGGAAGTGGGTGAGAGAGGGGTTGGTAGCCAACGAAGAAGAGCGGAGAGAACCATGAGAGTAAGCCGCTTATCAGGGTGGTAGCAGGCAGTGTAGGACCAACCGACTAAAGTAGATATAGCTCGGTTTCCATGGAAACACGAATCTGTCGGTTAGGTCTGTAACTCTGTACCTATACGTCCGGCCCGGCCACGACCGTCTATATCTGTTGTATACTGTATAGAATGTATGGGCACATCCGCTATATGAAAAGTCGGCCATTGAAAATATACAAAGAAACATTAGAATAATATGCACAACAGAGTAACATTCGCAGCTCCTATCGCAACGTTGGAATTTATTCGATCCAACATTGAGAGAAAAACACCCGATCCGAGTTGAGGTCATATTCTGGACTTCATTTTACAGAAAATTAAGTCATTTTTTCGATTGAGGGTTCTAAAAATACAGTTTGAAATAACTAAACGCTCACAGTAGCCACCACGTATTTAACGTAAACAGTTTGAACTACATATTGGTATATATAATATATTATCAATAATTGCTATATATTTTTCTAAGGGTGCGGGGGTCGCGTGCGAAAGTAACATCGCTTCCGTGTCGTCAGCGACACATGCACGAGGCGTCGCATGTCACTGTTTATTTTATTATGCAATTGGAGAATTGTGCTTGGATTTCTCAGTCGGCAGGGGTGGAGAAGAGAAACGAATCAAAAAGGGGTGTAGAATAGTGACAATGTCTTTGTTAAGAGCATACCAAAACTTGCGGAGCTCAAGCATATGACGTTATAGGGCGTGAGAGTGCTCAAAGCTTATACAAGAGTGACCTTTTCTATTTGATGGCAAATTTATGCTTCTTCTTATTTGTTAAAGATGAGTGAAATTTTAAAAGTGTGAAATTGCCGGGCTACCTATCTATTTAATTCCTAGGAGATTAGGCACCTTTAAATCTTTATGGTATGATAAACTGTTTATGGTCCAATGCACACAGTCAGAAAATAAGCCTGTCCGATCGAGAGAATTTCAATCATTCAATCATGAGTATCAAGTTAAGGGCGGCACGTGCGAGGTCACGTGTGGTCGTGGGTCCTTACCAAGTGACCACAAAATGCGAAGACAGACGAGAAGTATTTCACATGATAGAGACGTACTTCGTCGACGCGTGCTGACGGTAAATTGAGTAGATAGGTGCAGAGCATTGGAGAATAGAAATAGACAGATAGCCGAAAGAGAGGGGAAGAAGTACAAATCCGCTCCTAATTGCAGAGTAAACACTTGAGACGATGTGAAAGGTCATTGCACACAGCCCGAGGCACCAAATATCCAAAGCCTATTCCCGAGCGAATTCTTCATATAATTTTTGCCTTTTGCGTCTTCAATTCTTCATTTGAACATTTTCATCATTTATGTTTATGATATATAAAGAATTTGGCGCGTGCTGAAATTGAGATACAGATAAATGGAGACATTTGTCGAATAGAAATAGAGAGATAGTCGGAAGGGAGAGAAAGAAGTATAACAAATCCACTCCTAATTGCAAGGTAAACACTTGAGACGAAGTGAAATGTCATGATGTCAGATAGCTTCAGGCATCAAATATCTAAAGTAGGGTGTGGGTGATATGTTTTCTTATTGATTATGACCCGAGCCTTTAATAACAGACGCTTATTTACATTTTTATTTAATAGTGGAAAATAGTTTCAGTCTTTTTTTATTATGGATCCACTTTATATTATAAGTTTCAGCCACTATAAATGCGTGTCTATATAGTATATTATTACGCATTTTCACATTTGGCAAAGGTAGAACACGTCGGACCGCGGTAATGCGAAACTTATCCGATTATGCTCGCTTGTCCCGGATGTGTGTTAGTATTTTGTTACTTATGACCATCCCTACTGGATTATCGTTAACGATGCCTAGGTACGAAGGCCACATGTGCTTCTTCAAAGCCGCTATTTTTTTACATAATTTTTCTCATTTTGTACCAAGGTGCAGTGAATATGCGAAGTTGAGTGCTTCCTTATTACGTCGTCGCTTCATTATATTGAGACCTCACAGTACTTATTAAATAATTAATACTGCCGAACACAATTTAGCTCTTGATACTTTGTCTTTTCACTTGCGAGTAAATTATAATTGCTTAATTCCTTCCAGAAGGTCGTTTAATAGGCAATGAAATCGATATCGAATGGAATTCATCGAGAAAATTTTCTTGTATAAAAACTTCAATATTGAATTTCGACGAATAGTAGTGGCAAAATTATCAAGGAATTGTTAATTATGTAATACTCTCAGTATGGTCAGTTTCCCAAAGTACAAGGTCTTTTGAAAATATCTGAATTTCACATTGACTGAGCTCGAGGGGTTAGGCAGACAACATTGGTGTAAACGCAGAGTTAGCCAAATGTTTTCGTAGCTGATGGTCTTTTAGGATGGTATTCCCTGTCACTATACTGCCACGTGCTGTCATCCCACGGCTCCTTGAATAATAAACCAGACCATTCCCCATCGTCCACGTGCCTTTTAGTCTTTAATTAATTTTCAATTCTCTCTGGTTTCACTTTTTTTTGTCTTTCCTTGACATCTTTTTCTGCTCAAACTATTATCATATTATAATTTAGAAACGCTATGCAAATTTCTATATATGTATAGTTGCAAAATCTATTTACCTTCATCATTTCAACGTGTTTAGATCTGCACTTGATTTCTTTTTGCGGCACATTTCTTCTGTGCAATTTAAAATGAGGAATGTGCTGTGAAATATTATTAGGGCTTCATTGACTTTTGTGAATTTCGTTCCACTTAGAATCTCGACACAGGGAGTCAGAAATCCAATAAACAGAAAACGAATTTACTATTAGGGTCGCGTCTGATCTTGTTGCGGGTCAATGAGCCAAAGCAACCCTTATATCACTCCCTCTCTTGTCTTCTTCTGCCAGCGGTAATAAATCGAATCATACCTCGGCATCCAGTACGGGTGTTGGCCAACCCATTAGGATCGTTTAGCATGCATTTTTACTATTCCGAACACTGACACGTATAGATTCAATTTCATCATTTGCAGTTTAAGCTTAAAATCTAGTGTTTTTTTTTGTCTACGATAACAGTAATCTAAACTCTTTGGGCCCTTTTCTAAATTCTGTTATATTAAGAAGCTGATACCTGAAAAGAGGTTTAAAAAAATTGATGTAAATTATGATTAACAATCGAGAGCGTGAACTTGCAAATAAATCTGACACCTAATGCGTGCATTGACTTCGTTTTACGGAACTTATGAGGGGTGGAAGGCCATAATCGGAATTCTATTGTCTGGCGCGGAGGGTCCGCGCTTTCAAGAATCCCGGTAGCGCAGCAAAGGCGTCGTTAACGGTAGCGTTAACGCCTACTCGGCAATCAAGATTCACCTTTCTCTGTTCCTCTCCCTTCCTGTTTTTTTTCCTATTCTAGTCTTTGCTTTCCTCCTCGGCGGTCGTGTTGCATATTCCAACAAAACATAAGATACGGATCATAGATCCAATGACTATAGGAGGCAAGCCAGAGAGGTTGGGGGTTACGAAAGAATAAATAGAAGGAAAAAGAGATGGTCGCGCCCACTAACGCGGTAGCCGACACACGTTCTATATCAGAATTTGTATGCGAGTGACAATCACCCAACGATCTCTGGAACTCTGATAGCATGGTATTTTCTCGTACGTAGCCCACTCAACCAGTTCATTAGCCGATCCTCGGACCGAGGAACCGAGTCACGGTCGGCGTTACGTCGTGTCGTGTCGCATCGCGCGTCGTTATGCTCCTGTTCAACTCAGATGATGCTTCAGATCAGGATCTATAATAGAACCTGTCCTTTGCTCAGTCATGCCTGCTCAGAACTTTTATCTCTTGCGTCTTTTACTACACGCAATTGTAGTTTGCTCGTGTTACGTCAATTATAAACATTATGACACAGTATTCTGCATTTGCGCATTCTCATCATTTATGATAAGGAATTTTAAGATTCATGTAAAAAATTGTCGAGTTTTAGCCATTGAAATAAAAGTAAAACTATTAACAATCAAGTTTTATAGCTAAAGAACGCGAAATGCTCGGCGAAATGTAATAAAGAGTAAACAGCAAGGTTTTTATTCGCATGCATTATAAGTAATGCTGCAGCATTACTAAGAATTGATTCGACACCAATTTTTTATCAGAGCATAAAATATATAGAAAAATGGAAGGAATGACATCGTGACCAAATCTCGACGTGTTTCATTCCTTTCCTTTTCACTTTTTATTCTCTTATTTTCGCGACTTTTGCTCGGTTTTCTCTTTTACTAGCCGTCTTCTCTCAGCCTCACCCCACAACCTTGCTTTAAATCCGTCTGCCATCTTCCGCGATCAAGGTTCTCTTTTTTACCCCATGACGTTCGTTACTGAAGCGAAGAGAGGGAGATATAAGTATCCAGAATGGCAGCAGAAACCAAGAGAATCGATCGCCACTGCACCGTAAACAGTGCCATTGTATTTCGGCTTTAACAACTTCTGCATTGTTGGACTTTTAAGAGTCGCTTTGGCTTCTATAGATAGTTCACGACACGATTGCGACTGATTACAGAGTCTTGTGCTCGGATATTTGCAAATATACAACCTGGATTTCCTTGATCAGTTTCGGAAATTGACCTCGGGATTGGTCTTCTTTACATAATTATACCTTTTCACCATAATTATATATATATATATATATATATATATATAGCTGAAAGGAGAATTCAATATGGTCCTCGATATGGTCTCTAGAGCTGCACGTATATCAGACTATCACAAAATAGCGATTTGAATCTAATTTAATAGAGCTTTAAATCAAATGACTAAGTGTGTTTATTCTTAATTCTTGGGTGTTTCGGTATACTCAGTTCGCGCTATTATTCTCAACGAAATTGACGTCGTATTTCTTTGTGAAATTTAATACGCCTGGATGATAATAAAGACAAATTGTCGGCGCTTACATGTTCTCGAACGCATATTCCTATATAATTATTATTATTCCGGTTTCGAATAACGACCACCCACGAATCACTTTTCTCTCTTCAGCCTCTTCGTTTCTTCCGTAGGCTAAAATACCATTGGTAGTCGATCGGCCATTTTCCCCTGTCACTGCTAATTTAGCCTGTATCGTTCCGTCCCATTCTTTATTGGGCTCTATACATGTATGCTCTGCGACTGGATGGACTCGGTACCGCAGTATAGAGAGACAGTAGAGGCAGAGGCAGTAGCAGAGTAGCATCAGACAGCTGGAACGAGCTTGGAGCCTGGAGCTCGGAGCCGCGACTTGGTCCTCTCTGGATGGTCTTATATTCAGCAGGGTGTACCCCTGTGACCCCCTCGTAAGCGGATTACGTGGGTCTCGAAACGAGCCAAGCGAAGCTCGATGGCTCGATGGCACAAGGGGGGGCTGTTCAAAATTACGCTATCGCGGCCTCGCAACTCGCAACGAGGAACGAGCTAGTACCCTCCTGACCCCACCCTCCGCTTATACGGTTGCCTTCACTCGCCCTCACACATCTATCCACTAATGCTTCACCAACGGCTTCTCGTCAACGCGCGACGTGTCACGGCGGTCGAACGCTCTCTGGATCGTACACAATAACTCTTCTTCTACGAGCTTGCCACCCAATCCTGCTGCGATTTGATGGCGTTTTAAAAGCAAAAATTCACCCTGACCTGATCAAGTTAATCCGGCAGATTATAAATTGGACAACTTTCGACAACGGACATTTTTTTACTTTGTAATCAAATAATTTCATCTTTTTTATATGAAGGCTTTATAATTAAATTTTAAATATTATATATAGGGGAAGTCGGGATAAAGCAGCCTATATACTATATGATAAAATTATCAATCATTAATAGTCATTATACAACATAGTCTTATACAAGTCAGTCTCAGTTTTGGTTGAATTAACAAAACTTTGATTGGTTGAACAAAAGTTTTGTTGAAAGAACCGAGATTTAGTTGGCACAACCAAACAATTTTTGTTGTTTCTATAGCAACCAAAAGTTTTGTTGTCCGTACCAGACATTTTTCTCTGTGAAGTAAAATACACGTCGATTGATAGTTGAAACATAGTTTTAAACATAATTCGCATAATGCCGATATTAAAAATGTTTCTGTATTGGTTCAATCACTAATCTTTCTATATTGGTTTTTGTTCCGATTTATTACTTAAGTATAAAGCTTGAACTGCAATGAGACTTGTAACCTTTTATGTATTATTATTAATATATTAAATTCAATCTAATCTTTGTATTCTTTTTCTATTTCAGGCATGAATCAACGTAAACAACGTCGGGAACGAACAACATTTACCAGAGCTCAGTTGGATGTTTTGGAGGCCCTATTTGGGAAGACCAGGTATCCTGACATTTTCATGAGAGAAGAAGTTGCCCTTAAAATCAACTTACCGGAATCAAGAGTGCAGGTAAGATTACCATCAAATATTAAATTGATCAGTGGAAAACAAATTTCACCGGAAAAAGATTGGGAGAAAATCGGGAAAAGCCCTAATTATATATTTACAAACTGATAAATTTCGGAATATGTATTTCCCTTTTGATTCTTTAATGCAAGCAATAAATTTTCTAAAATAGAATAAATTAGAACAGTAACGACTCTTAATGATCAAACTGCGTAACTTGCAATATTTTTGATAAATGGGTTGGATTAAATTATAATAAGATAGTGGTTTCGGAACCAATAAAAATATGTCAACTCATTGCAAATCATTATACGTCGCACATGAACGCATCGTTGTAACAAGACTTCCATCCAAAAAGCTTCGTGCTCTCGCAAGCCCGACCCAGATTTAAGGTATTTACACACTGAGCGAAGTTGTCGAACTTCCCTTTCTCTTCGTTTCGCTATTGTTCCAGTTGGAACATTGATAGATGAGCCGACGGACTCGTTGACGCTTTTATTGCGTTTCACATAACATCTTTATTCCCCTAATATATAGCATTCCATTAAGAAGCTCAAGCTATTATTTTACCACACTCTTAAGAAAAATAATTTGTAATTTTCTAAAATCATAGGAAACTAACAGCAAAACAGATTCCACAGTTTTCATAACGAAAAAAGAACTGCTCTTATATAATTTCACACTAAAACTGAAAGGCAATTATTTTGGTCTGCAAAACGGCCCGCGGATAATCTGATCAAACCCGTCGGGCACAAAGTTTTAAAAGCTGTGCACATCCCTATAGTTCAAGAAGTTCTGGAACAAGAATGATGATTCCTTTCTTCTATGCTAAAAGGAAAGACATATAGAGTATAATAAGAATTTGATCCATAACTTTCCTAACTCAACACTTTACATGAAAAAGCAAACCAGATATTGATGTTCTACGAATCTACGTCTACGCCAGAACTCAAAGCTATATAACAAGCGCATCTTTCTCTAGAAACTCATCACTTGCCGGCGGCAAAAGATAATAAGCCCATTGATTGGATCTCTATATAACAACTAGAAGATTTTTTCACTGCATCTTTCTTTTTATGCGCTTTGTTTTCTTTACATGACGGATCCTAAGAATTTTATATAGGTCCCGAGATTAAGTCCCCAGTGGCATAGCACGCACTGGGACTATATAGAGTGCAGAGCGACAGCGTCGTGAAAATAGGACAAAAGCGAGGAAAATCTGTCCTGGAGTTTCCGCGCGAAGTTAAGCCGATGTGAATAGCGCGCAACTAGAAAGGGTGTCCACACATACAAATAGATACTCACACGTATACAGAGCTTTATTCGTATGCGTGCGGGTGTGCACTGTACGCGGAGTACATGTAGCCATGCTCGCTTTTGCTTTATGCGTATACGTCTGTGTACATCCGTGTACACTGTGTATATGACTGTCTACGTCTGTGTACATTTGCACACCTATACGATTATCAGAGTGGGATGAGCGGGTGCCAGAAGCTATACAGTATACACATATGTACGTATAGCAACATAGAAATGCAGGATATAGCGCACAACATAGTTGATTTGTCCGTGGATTATAGCCCCTGCGCTCAGCGTCAGATACGTCTGCACGAGAACACCGCAGCTGCGTTATTTCTCTATATGTCTGTCAGTCGGTTTGCCCGTTCGATGTTCATCCGTCATTTTGCAATCTGAATTTGGGCGAATCTTTTTATACAAGCCAGCAAAAACTAGCCGTTGATGTTTTCAAATAAAGCACTTCACAAGGCTGTTGAATTTACTTTCATGATTAAAATTATACACGTATATGGAAATGGCATATGTACCTATAATTAGCAAGTTCCAGTTTAGAATCTAAATTAGCGGAATTACACTAATATTAACAGCGATAAATATACTACTGATTGAGTGGTATATATCTGAGAATCAGCTAGATACGCTAGATAGAGTAGTAGTTTAGATTGGTTAACTCTTAACAACACAAATAAGGAAACATATTTGTCATAATAGAGTATCAATGCAGCTGCGACCACCGTGCCCCGTTCGCCGTGTGGTGTTTCGGGGTGGTTTTCAAACTGGGAGGACATAAACCAGATGGTGTGCAATTTGCACCTCGGTACGGATATATAAACACCAGTGGTGGCTTGCCCTCTTCGTCGAGGAGGAAATAGCACAGTCAGAGGCCGCGGGCGGTTGTTAGAATTGGGGTTGCTGCTAGCTCAGGATGGCTTTCAGTTTGTGCCTTGTCGCGAAGGGGTGTCGCAGTGTAAACACGGGGTGTTAATGGGCTGTCTTCTTCCTCGCCTGCAGGATTGCTTTTCTCGCAGTTGACACGTAATATTTGTGTGTTAAAAACTAATATCGAAATTAAACTTTATTTCTGAGTCATACTCGAAGTTTTTATTATTTAAACACAACTTGCAATTCTAACCTTGGATTCTGAAACATAAACTCTGTGGAAAATCTGTGCAATCTAGTCTCTATAGTTGCATATGATACATAGGCAGAGTATCGGATTCGCAATTGAAGATATGATGATGGCAATCGAAAAATATTCCCTATAAACGCACGTGTGTGGCATTGGAAGTCGCATGCGATCAGCTAGCCAATAATAACGACTACTGCAATGATAATAACAATAACAACAACGGGACCCGATTTCAAAGGCGAGCATAGATTCATAGGATCGCACCCCTGGCCACATTGTACGGGGATTACAGGGGTGTGCACGAGGTTGCGGCATACGAGGGGGCTTTTTGTCCCTCTATTCTCATTTCTCCGCCCTGTTACCTATCTAGACTTATATGTCTCTACCTACCGCATGTATATATACGCATACTTTTTTCAATTGTCAGTGGAATACATGTATTTGTGTATGCGAATACAGGGATCATGTATGTTTGTTGTTACAGTCATGCCACAGTTCTTGATTGAACCACACTCACCATTACACGAGAATTCAATCTATAGGGTACGGTTTCGTTTGCGTGTATGAGTTCCAATGAAGAATCCCAGGGGTGACTCGCCCGAGTGCCCAGATCTCCCTTCTTTACCAGGATGTGTTGTTATTGTTGCGATTTAATGAAATGTTACGCCCATCCGCCCGCGATTACTTTCTCATTGCACCGATTAACTCCCATTCCGCCTCCAGCCTAGATATACTTGTACAATTATTATATACTTTCACTTTCATTGATATCAGGTTTAATAAAAGGTTATCTTTCTGTCAACAGGTCTGGTTTAAAAATAGAAGGGCAAAGTGTAGACAACAGCAGCAGCAGCAGCAACAGCAGCAACAGCAACAGAATGTTGCGCCAAGACGGCCTGCTTCACGATCCTCATCTTCTTCAAGCAGTAAAATACCTCCAGTACCTCAGAGGCGAACACCGCCCGTTTCACCACCACGTGCGAAAGAGGCCCCAGGTCCAAATTCACCTCTGTTAACTGCAAATTCATCGTATCCGAGACTTGGAGCAACGCCGACGGGCGGAAGCAATGCCAGCAGTGCATTAACGACGCCTTCACCACCTTTGACGCCTGGATCAAGTCAATTACCACCATCGTCATATCCACCACCCATGAATCAGATCCATCACAGTGATTACGGTTTTACATGGAGTTCTGCTTCACCTGGAGCTGTTAATCCCAGCCAGTGTTACGCCAGTCAAACATATAATGGCTACCAGAATCCTTATACACCTTCAGATTATTACCAGTCGCAGATATCTCACATGCACCACAGTCCACAGAGCAACTATCATCATCCGCAATATCATCACAACGTGACCTTGACATCTCATTTAGCTGGTCACCATTTGAATTCAAACTCGAATGACGTTACCACGTGTCCTGCAGAATCTTCGGACGCTTATATCCTTCCTGATCAGAAGTACCAAGTAGTTTAGCAGTTCACGAAGATGGGGACACGTCATTGCAAACAAGATGCCGGATTCCTGTATCATCCTTGGCGAATAAAGTCTCGTGAAAATGCTCTTTCAACGACGACCATCCAGGAAGATGGTGAGCCGGATGATAACTTGGATTCTGATGATGACTGATAATGAAACTATTAAGAAATTAAAATCACGGATTTCTTTTCTTGTGATGTCTTTATCTTTGAAAGAAATGAGCCATGATTTGAAGTTTTGAAATTGCTCTTGCAATATTTTCTCCAAACTTCCCACCGTCATCGGCAATATATCAAGAAAGCACCACTGAAGCACATGCATAGGACATATATATACATATACACTTAAATACATATTATTTATAATTTTTATTCTCAGTGGTTGCTGATTACTGCCATACTTTTTAGTATAATCATTGTTATCGAGTGGATACTCAGTCATATCAAAGTCGGCCGCGGTTAGCGTCGCAAGAATTGTAAATATCTTTAATTGAAGCTAATGCGTGAAAATAAGAAGTGAAGACAGAAATTTAAACCTTATGACTTGCAAGTAAATATACATTAGATATAGCTGTAAGTAGACAAAGGCGAATTTATTTCTGAATTCCACATACATAGCATCTGAACCAAACTTTATGAATGCGTTTCTACAGAATCACTATATTGTAAGAATCACTATAGTGATTCTTAGTTCATAAAAGTAATAATGGATTCCGTGTACGCACTACATTTTTCATGAAAATCCTGCTGAAAGTTTGATTTTCAAGTGGCGCAATTTACCACTTTCGAATCACCCTGAAAAGTGTATTCATTTTCAAACGGAATTTTGTTAAAAACAAATTTTACATAAACTCCTTCATTTTATTATTTTCAAAAGGTTTTATTTTTTTTTTCCACATTTTTTTTATAGGGATACTTCATGAAATTAAGTGTATACGAATTTCTTCAGGAAAAGTAAATTCGATTTTATGAAACAAAATTACTTCTTAAGAATCGTGAGTAACTATGAGTGTACATGTCGTGTATACAAACCTAATGTATATTATTATTGTGAATTTGAAATACATAGAATCTATTAGTTATATCTAATGAATGATTATGAAGGAATTAATTATAGTGGATATATCGTGAGCAAAAAAATATAAATAAGTTAATTTTTAATAATATGATTCGCGATGCCAATGTAAATATTATGTGTAATATACATTATTGTTCCTCTACACTGTATCAGAAAAGAAAATTCCTACAAGAAAAATAAAACATCACATATTATTGAAGCTTTTTCTTTTTATTTATTCTACTGTATTTCCACACAATATTTCTAGAATTGTAAGTTTTAAACGTTCAAAATTTGAGGAATTTAAAACTAAAATCGTATAAAGTGAATCAATTTAAGTTAAAAGAATTAAAAAGTAACTTTCTAAAAGAGTAAAACTTCAAAATAAAAAATTACTTATCTGACTTAAACATTTTTATTAGACGCTGCCAAAGGTGCGATTTTATCACGTTTATAAAATTGTATACTAAAACAGTCAATCAAGATTCTTGGCAATAGTTTTCTAGTTCATAAGAATTATTTACTCTTAATCATTATTTACTGTTGAGTAGATTTCTCTGTAAATATTAACGTTTGTAATTTTTAAATACTTTTCATAGTACTTTTATGCTAATTTTAAATTGGAAAGCTAAAGAAAAAAAATTATTACTTTATTAGTAATTTGTCTCATCACAGTCACAGGTATAAGTACTTTGATGCAGCACATTTCGTACGCAATACCTATAATTAATAGCAAACGCACTAACTGAATTGTATAGCCTAGGGCAATGGAGTAATTACTCATTTAACTAATACAGGTGTATTAGTTATATCTCTGTGTGTTCTATGTCTGGTGTGGAATTAAATTTATCATTACATTTGAATACTGAATTTTTAAACCTTACTGTCCTAACTTAAAATAGGTTGAATTCATTTCATTCCAGTCGAATTCTTGTGATTTTGGGTTACAGAACTTGGATCTAATACCCTTAAAAGAAGAAGTACATAGCATTGAAGTTTAGTATAGAAGACCATATATCGTAAACATGATCAGCCCGCGGGCTTATCTACAAAGTCTGCATCGGTCCATTAAATCCTGACAGGTGTACACCCCACAGCTTTGTGCAGGAAGAATATCAGAGGGGTTGACGTATACGAGTACATTCATCGCCTTTCTATAATGCATTGCAAAAATCCCCACGAGGTCCTCGAGCCAAAGGCCCTCTGTGCCTTGCTAATTGGACAGATTACCTGTCTATCGTTTGACGGCGCAATCCGTCGGCGTTCTATAGTTCATCAAATTAACGAGCTACAGCAAACAGGTCAACAGCTTTTAGTAGCTACTATATATCGTGTTCCATCAAGCTTTTGCAATCTCAACTATACACATCATCAAAATGGCAGGATTTATTATCACTGAACCGGAAATAATAGTGCGTCTCATATAGGACACAAATGAAATCAAATAAATTTAAAGAAATTCAAATAAATTCGTATAATACAATTAAAAGAAAATGATGATCAAGATTTTACAGCAGAGATGAGTTCGTTCCCAAAAGATGCTACAACTTGAAACAGCATAATTTGATAGCATACGTACACTTTTGATTGAATATTCATTCAGCTACGGTAATTGTAAAAAACTTCAACTAAAGTAATTGAAGTTTTTTTTTACAGTGTAATTCAGTAAAATTCATCCCAGTACTGATTGGTGTGTACAGAAATGTATTCCATTTATTTTTGAGTTGACTGTTGACGCTGTGAATCCTTTTTTGTCAGCGCTGATTTTTCTACCAATGGGCAATGCATTTTTGACAAGTGGATAGGCGGCTTGTGCAGTTCTACTATGCAGAAGACAATGGCCTTGAACTTGGCCAAGTGCACCGACGACGAGTTAAAATCGGCTTGCGTTTAGCCGGATCCCATTATAACAACTCGGAGCTGCCGTAAGCTCACGGCTTGGTTCCACTCACCGTGTCACCGGGCTAAGCCCGGACTTACCTACCTATCCTTGCCATGCAGTAACCCCTTGGCTGTTTCGAATGCTTGTGTTTTTCCAAGTTCTGCCATTTTATTTTGTAGGCAAGAGCTAAACTACCTCGTATGAGGTACACCTTGAGGCTTTTTCTCTTGATATTCAAGATTTTCCTTTCAATTCGGATTTTGGGTTCTCGGTCATTTCGAATTTTCGTAAACACGAATGATAAAGAATTATCATTCGTGTCTAGAAAAACGTTTGTGTAAGTTGTGCGCATAGATTCTACATTAGAAGTATAAATAAAAGGGATTGAAAAACGAACTTGCCCTTTTTGTATAGTCTTCACAGAAGGGGAAAATTCCTTCCCGATTAGCAAATGTTCCTAACGAGGACGGCGGGATCAAAGAGTCCAGTCGTGCTCGCATAACGAGATTTCCGGTTATAACTTTGAAGATCACCTAATCGGTTTCTAAGAGGCTGATTTAAACTCTTTAATCGAATCTGGCGAATCATGATCGAATTGTGACAAAAATTCAATTGAAAAATCGCTAGTCAAGCTCATCTTCGTATCAAATGCAATAATGTTTTTCATTGCTTTGATCATTCATTCATTTTACTCAGTATAGAAAAAGTATAACTGCTGATAAAATGTATAATTATTAATTATAGTTACTGCACAATTATGAACATCCTTTCCAAATCATTTTCAAGCGGAAGAAATTTATCAAGATTTAATGAAAGACTGGTTCTTTCTTTGAAAATCCTTGACTCAATTTTGATTTGAAGGAAGTTACACATAAGACCAGAAACTCCACTTGCAGGAAGTCAAGGGGCGGGAGCGCGCTTTGTGAAGATCCCTCTTATATATCTTGCCTAGTCTAGCCCTAGACATCCCTGCCTATATTTTTCTGGTCTATACGTGAACGCATATACACAATTACACGCGTCCTGCTACACTATAATGTAATCCTAAAAAATGGACCTTTGGCTTCCGATTTTTTCTCTATTTGGGGCTTTATATGCTCCTCATGTGCCTTCAATATAAAGAGCTACGTAACAATAAGGTCAACGATCCCTTTCCGAACTTATTTGTCTTAGAAACATTATTACACTTTTTAAGAAATAAAAAATTGAATTAATTAAAATTTTTTAAATTTAAATTCCAATTCATTGCAACAAATAAATATGTGTAACAATTTATAAGTAAGCTATAAAAATAATATCTATATTTATAACAAACCAATGAATTGGAATTGAGCTTTTATACACTTAAAATAAGCTTGCGAATAATATAGCTTTAAAGATGCGTGCGCAGTAGAAAAGAGTACATTGAGTAAGCATAGGACGCGGAAGACCAATGGAAGTTTTCACAACATCCTGTCTATAAGTGGTAAAAAATAGAAATATATGTATACGACTTTGGCGGGTCAAAATAGGGTCAAAATATTATAGAAACAAGTTCTCTCTATATCCTCTTAAAACCTATTTATGATTAGAGATTCAAAGTTGGACCAAAATTTCGACACGGGCGACATAACGATTCGTAATAGTTATTAATCTCGACAGAGACTGCGCGCGTTAAAGCTCCACCCCGTTTCTATACTCTCCTTAGTCAATAGTGAACTTTTAAAAGAAATTCTTCATAAACTCTGTCCTTATCTTATCAAAAGTACTATATGTAATACTGTAATAATTATACCTTCATTAATAGTTTCTTTCATGATATCCCCTTAGGTATAAAACTATGATAAAAACTATGAACCTTGAACTTCATCTTGATCTCTATGAATTCGTCTGAACCCTTTAAAATTTTCTTGAAAAATTTATTTATTTTGAATTGAACTAATTTTTCGAGTGCTCTTGAATATCCTTGAGTTCCCATGAATGCTTTTAATCTCTCTTGAATAAACCTTTAATTCTCTTCGGTTGTTTTAAAATCCTCTGAATTCGTTTGACTCATCAGTTGAAATTCGTTAGTATCCGTCTGATTTTTTTAATTTATTCTCTAAATTTGAATCAGTGAAAATTTCACTGATTTAATTAGTGATTAAGTATTTCACTGATGAATCAGTGATTTGAGATTTTTCACTGATCAATTCAGTAATAGTCCACTGATTATCAGTAAGTTTTTACTAATTTAATTAGTGAACCGATATCACCTTTACAAATTTCAATAAAGTATACTTATCAGTTTTGGAAATCAAGGTCCAATTTCAATCTGTAAATTCAGTAATTTATTGTGGAAATTTTGAATTCGTAAAAGGTGTAAACGCGAACAACGTGAAGTAAGCATTTTATCAGTCGTATCGAACGTATTTACAAGTATTTACCTGGTCAATGTAGCGTCCTATGGTTCATGAAGCCTTGTGAAGCGTCTTTTCTATCTGTTTTTTCACTTATTGGTGAATGTAATGATTTAATTATTGGAAACTGTTTCTACGTTTGATTGTATCAAAAATATATGTATAAACAAAATTTTATTCACAAAAACTTTCGATGAACGTTTAAGGCTATTGGTTTGAGATTAGCTATAAGCTGAAACTTTTGCTTTCTAATTGCATCTAACATTTAATTTCTTTCCAGGTAAATTAAAAGCTATCAAAATTGTACTTAAAAGGAGCCTAGAACGAAGTCACTTTGGCAATTTTTTAAGAAGATATTGCAAAAAAATGTTAAATTAAGAAGGTACAACTGCTGCCAACTATCGGTCCACATTATTCCTTTGTACTGATTCAATCAGTAACTTTTCACTGATTCAGATTTAGAGAGTACCTTAAAGATTTTAAGATTTTGTCGAGTGATGAAGTTTATTATAATTATTACGTATATTACATTTATATATATATATATATATATATATAT